>PVJD01014369.1:0-29417 GCA_004026545.1 Mormoops blainvillei
TCTCACAGCTAAACACAGTGTTAAAGCCCAAGGGGAGTGTGGACGGGGGTGCCCCTGCCCCACCCAGAGCCTCAGCAAAGCCCCTCAGAGGCCAGCACCCAGCCACCTGGAGCTGCTCGGGCTCACAACCCTCTCCTGAGCACGGAGCTAGCCGATTACTAGCCTGGGAGCCCAGAGGCATCACCAAGCCAGTGTGTCAAAACTGTCCCCCTTACCCCGCCGGTTCACTCCAGGGGAAAGCTAGGAGAGGCCAGGCTCAAAGCACGGGTTCGAGGCCTGGTTCCCTGCCCAGACCAACCACCTGCCTCCCCGTGTGACTTCAAGAAAGCACTCAGCCTCTCTGTGCCTCAGTTTTCTCACCTGTGCAAGGGGGGCAGTAAAAATAACTTGTGCCTCTCAGCGGACCACATGACGGCCCTCACAGCGCCTCCCACTGGCCTCCTCCACCCTCACCCCCAGACCTGGGGCTTTTCCCTCCTAATGCCCAGCCAGGCCCCTGGCCCCTACCCCAGCCCCCACTACTCAGACTCAGGCCCATCCTCCCAGTGGCCACCAGAGGGCGCGCTCTGCACATGACCCAGGGGGCCACAGGATTCCAAGGGCACCAGGATAAATGCAAGCCCATAGCCAGACAGGGGAGCCGGGACTTCACCGTACAGGCCCAGACCAACCCACCTCCAACCCTACCTGAGCTGAGCTCCCCCAGGCCACGCCCGCCCCCACACACTCTCCTTCTACGGGCAATGAGTGTGTGCTGCACACACATGCGCACACACATACATGCACATGTGCACGCACACCCTGCCAGCACTGGCCCTTCCTTTCCCCAGCACAGCCGGTGGTTGCCTGGGGCCTAGGGCACACAGAGCCATGTGCTTCCCGCTGGCCCCACACTGGCAGCTGTGATGCAAGACAGGTGTGTCTTGCGCCCCCCCCTCCCGCCCAGCACCCAAGGGTGACAATGTCAGATCCCATAGGGCTGGGGCATGGCAGGTGGCAGGCATGCCCTGAGCTGCCTTGAAGTCCTAGAACCAGAGCCCTGTCCTAGTCCCCAGCGCGGGGTGGCTTCACAGGCCGCCCAGGGATTAGTCAGGGCAGGGGAGGGTGTCGAGCCCAGGGTGGTCTGATATCCACAACAAACTGCCACCCACACAGGTGTGACTCTGGGAAGTCCGGACTCCAGGAAGATTCTAGAAATCAAAGCGGGAAGCAGGGGGAAGTGCTTCAAGGTGGGCAGACTCAGCTTAGTCTCTGTTGGTCCCTACCCCGTCCTCCTTGCTGAGCCCCAAACCAAACAGCATTGCAAGGGGTCCTGCCCAGGGCTGATTGGGCCGAAGCTTCCGAAGCCCCCAAGGCCCAGGAGTGGGGGAGAGGGCGGCTCCTGCCCACAAACTCCTTTCCAAACCTGACGGCCACGCGGCGCTGCACTGCCGAGGACGCCAGGCCTCCCAGGGCCCAGAGCCCCGCGCGCGCGCCCCCCAGGCCGGGCGAGGGTCCCCGGCGCCTACCCCATTCTGGCTGTTGCAGTGCCGTGTGCTGATGACGGCCCCCGCCTCCTCGATCATCTTCAGGATGGTCCCTCCATGCACGCTGCCGGCCACGTTGGCATCGTCCGGCCGCATGATCCTAGACAAACGAGACAGGAGGCAGAATGAAGCTTCTGGGAGGGGCGTCACTCGTGAACAGGAGCAACCCGGGGAGGGGACAAGGTCCTCCAAAGGGGCTGATGGCTCCCAGAGACGGAAAAGAACTTTCCACGAGTTTGGTCCGGGTAGGGTGCTGCTCTGACAAGGGGCTGCGGGGTCCTATTCCCACGGGATAGAGGTGCTCCTTCCCCAGATCCCTGGCCAGGAAGGGGTGACAGTGAAGCCTTTGGCAAAGGCAGTGAGGTGCTGGCACAGCTGTGGGGTTCCCAGCACACCGGACCCTCCCTGTTGCCAACAACCAGCAGAGGTGAGTGAGCACGGGGACACGGGCTGTGGCCCCTCGCAAGAGGAGCAAATCCTGGGACCCTCTGTCAGGAGCCCCAAGGAGCAGCTCTTCTGGGAACTGGAGCCCCTCACAGCCCGGAGACCCGCGGGAGGGAGCACATGCAAATGACCACACAGCCCCGCATCGCTCATCCTCAGGGAAACACAAGTCAAAACCGCAATGGGGTATCGCCTCACACCTGTCAGAGTGGCTGCCATCAAAGGGACTAGGGGTGGCGAGTGTGGGGGGAGGGAGCCCTGGTGCGTTGCCGCTGGGAGGTGAACTGGTACAGCCGGTTTGAAGCTGGGCAAGTGCGAGGGTCCCTCACGCAACTGAGGGGCCAGTCCCCCTTCTGGGCGCTTATCTGAAGGAAATGAAATCGCTGTCTCAACAAGACACTCCCTCCTCAGGGAGGCCGTCCTGCACCCCCACCCCATGTGCTCAGCGGGCCACGCCCTCCACCTGCACCAAGAAGGGACAAGTTAGAGTAAGTTACACCCACACCCACGATGGATGGGAGGGAGAAAAGCAAAGCACAAGCCCTGGCCGGTGTGGCTCAGGTGGCTGGGCGTCGTCCCATAAGGCGAAAGGTTGCAGGTTCGATTCCTGGTCAGGACACATGCCTGGGTCGTGGGTTCAGTCCCCATCCGGGCACGTAGGAGAGACAACCAATTGACATTTCTCCCTCGCATCAATATTTCTCTCCCTCTTTCTCCCTCCCTTCCCTCTCTCTAAAAATAAATAAATAAAATCTTTTTAAAAAAAGAGCAACGCGCCAGACCATGGGGCAGGCAGCTACACCCAGGGCCAGCGCAGACAAAGGAGGCCTGGGGACTGAGAGCTTCTGCTGGCCCTGAGAAGGGCGCTAGCACTGGAGTGGGGGCGGGGCCCTTCACTGAGGCATCTTACAACCATGTCCACCTGTTCAAATAAACCAATGATCTTTAAAATTTCTTCAAAGCACAGCTCAAGTGCACGTCCTCAGCAAGGGCGCCCCTGACCTCACCACATCACAGCCACCGTCCCCTGGACTGGCCAGTACTCAGCCCCGGGGCCACCTGTGGCAGGGGCTCTGGGGTTCCGTCTACCCCCGGCGGCACCCGGCACCTTGCAGTTCCGAGAGGAAAGGGCAGGCGAGAGTCAGCCTGGGGACCAGGAGGGGCCGCCTCATTCCCTGCTGTGTTCCGTGCGCCCAGCCTCACAGCAGACCTCTGAGGGTCAGCCCTGTCCCCCACACCCGTTCCTCGGGGCCCTCCTAGGGCCAGGCCAGTGGAGACCCCACTCTGAGCCTTCACTGAGTTGAACGGTGGTCCCCAAGCAGGTATGTTCCAGCCCTAACCTCTGGCCCCTGTGAATGTGACCTCATTAGGAAACAGGCTCTTTGCAGGTGTGACCAAGCTGAGGTGAGGTCGTCAGGGTGGGCTCCATTCCCACATGACTGGTACCCTTAGAAGAGGGAAACGTGGACACACACAGGGAGCAGCCCTGTGACAGAGGCGAAGACGGGCGTGACGTGTCTCAGGCACAGGGAGCACAGGGATGGCCAGCAGCCACCAGAGCTGGAAGAGGCAAGGAAGGAGCCTTTGCGGGGGGACACAGCCCTGCCACACCTGGATAGGGGCTCATGGCCCCCAGGCTGCGAGGGGATACATTTCTGTTGTTTTAAGCCGCCCGGTCTGTGGGCGTTTCTTATGGCATCTCCAAAATCCATGCAGGCTGTGCCCCTGCAGCCCCGGCCCCAGGGGGGCTTGGCTCCTCCCCGCAGGGCACCAGCCCCCGCCCGCCGACAGCTCCCTCGGCCCGGGGCCAGCACCTTTGCTCCTGACGCGGGACCGTCAGCGCCAAAACTGCGACACTGCCGTGCGAGTCCCATGGTAACGAGGGGTGGGGGGCCTGGTTATCTGGCACTGGACTCTACAGCATCCATCTGAGGTGGAAGGTGGCACAGCCAGGGGTCCGGGACAGCTGAGTCCTCCTGGGGCTTCCACCTGTGCCCAAAGCCGGGCAGAAGCACTGGGACTGCCGCCGAGGTCGGCAGGCCCTGTGGGCAGCAGCTCTTAGGGCACCTCCCAGATGGTGCTAGAAGCTCACGTGTCCTCTCCCTATGGAATTGGGCTCAAACTGGAGAGGCAACAACAGACCTTCCCTCTCTACCTGGGCAGCTGCAGGGGGGCTTCCCCAGGGAGCAGTGCCTCAGCAGGTGCCCAGGAGGCAGGGCCTGGACTTGGGTCTGAAGTGCAGGTGGGGGGAGGGGCAGGGGCTGCCACTCCTGGCAGAAAAGGAGCTGGAGGGCCGCGGGGTTCCCATCAGACAGCCTTGACCTCGGGGTCTGGAGGGCCAAGGTCAGGCATGCGCTAACACCTGTCTCTCTACGGGGGGCCCCGGGGGTGGCGGCACTGCTCGTCCCCTCCGATGTGCGGCTTACGAAGGTGCCAGCAGAGTCTCTCCAACCCCCAGACCTCACCGCATGCCCGGAAGGGGCAGGGCTGTGCGAAGGGGCTGGGTGGGAACAGGATGGGGCACGACCAAGGGGAAGCGCCCCCCGCAGCCGGCCGAGCAGCACCCTCTGCGCCCAGGAACGCAGACAGGGCTCTGGGCTGAGGCAGGGAGCTCAGAGGCACTCAGTGCAGCCGCAGGCGGCCCGCTGGCAGGGCGGAGGGGGCGCCGGGGCAGCAAGGCCAGAAGGAGAAGCAGCTGCCATCACGCCGGGGCCTCGCTGCCTGCTCTTCTGAGCGCCCGTGATCTGACCCTGCCAGGCGGCCTCCCAACGTGGGCTTCCCGTCCCAGCTTCGGTTCACCACCTCACGTCCAGGGTCAGCCAGAGCTGGGCCAGGCACGGGCGCCCCCGGTCACATGAAGCCGGCCACCTGGCTGGCCACAGGGCCACCTACTCTCTACCACCGGCCCATTCAAAATGCCCCCACACTGACCACCCGCCACAGTGGGCTCCGCACAACGGGCCCGTGACTGGAGGTCTGTGCTCGGTTGGGAAGCCACGGCGGCCGAAAAAGCCCATGTCCGGAGAGGCGAGGGGGCAGCCGCCCTCCCCGTCAAAAACAGCATTGCTGCATCCTGCCGTGCCTGCTCTGTCCCCGGGAGGCCTGAACATCTCCCTCCTGCCTCCACCTCTGAGGCCACAGGTGTCAGGGAGAAAGCAGTCCAACAGTGAGGTAGCCCTGGCACAGGGGAGAGGTGGCTGGGGGCATCACGACCATGGCTGTGCCCCAGTGCCACCCACCGCAGGGCCCCTAGCCTGGGAGGCCTGCAGCTGCCAACGAGGCTGGAAGTTCCCGGCCCATGCCCTGGGCACGGAACGGCCTCTACCCACCAGGGGAGGTTACAGCATGAATGAATCAGCCTGGGCGCCACGTGAGTCCCTCCAAAACCCACCGTGCTGGCTTGGCCCCTGGGCACCAGCCCAGCTGGCTGGTGGGGCAAGTCCGGCAGGAGCTGTCAAGAGGCAGAGCGCTAATTAGGCGGGACAGACACGGCCACTCCTCCAACAGACCCCTCACCAAAGGTGAGCGGCTTCCGCCTCTTTAAGCAGCCACCAGTCCAAGGGCTCCCTTCAGCATGGGTCAGCCATCCCTAAACGCAGAGCGCCCTTGCCCTGAGTCCTCCCGCCCGCACCCAGCACGGCGACGGGAAACCAGGCCGAGCAGCGCCGCGGCGCTGGGGGCCACAGGGGGGCTGGGGCTGCCCCACCCGAACCCAGGCCCGGCCTGCCTGCCAGGGCAGGGGGCGGCAGGGCTGCCCAGGCCCTGCAAGCCCCGGATGCTCAGAGCCTAGAAGCCAGTGGAGCGGGCGCTAAAGGGGCAGGGGGCTGCTGACCACACCCCAAATGTCAACCCGGGGGGTAGTCAAGGCTGAAAACCTTCACCAAAAGCCTCCTCCCCCTGCTGCTCCGCCGCCCCCCACCACCACAGCCTGACAGGGGTCCCGTCCCCGAGCACACACTGCCCCGCCCTTCGGCAGCCCCCAGGGATGCCCGCTCTGTGGTGAGTCGCGCTGGAGAGTGAGTGGGCAGGGGCCCTGATCTCGCGCGCCCCACTCCCTGGGTCCCCTCAGGTCAGCTGGGTGATCAGGGCCTTTGCGCACTGGCAGGCCTGGGACGGCGACTTCCCCTTCCTCCTGTCCCCACCTCCGGCACCTGCCCCCCGCCCTGAGTGCTGCTTCCACAGGCCATGCTGGACACAGGTCGTCCCAATGGGCTCTGGTGTCGCCCATGAGGGCCGCACGCTGGGTCTGGTCAAGTCCAGCCCACACCTTCAGGCAGAGAAAAGGCCCCCAAAGACAGGGGGCACCCCAGAGCCCAGACACCTCGGCTCGTCCCACCCCGGAGCGCCGACCAGAGTGCCCCTAACCCTGCCCAAACACCCCCCACCCACCCCCCGCCGTCCCAGCCGTCCCTCACAGCTCGGCCCCTCCCTGGGGCAGGCCTCATGAGCTCACCTCCGCAGCGCCCTCCCGGACAGGCCTTGCAGGAATGCGAGCATGGTCTCCCTGGCCCCTCCGAAGCTGCGGTCAGATGGGACTGGACAGAGGCCTCAGTCCAGAAGCGGTGCCCTTTGGACTTGGCCCCTCCCTGCATGTGGACGTGCCCAAGCAACCCTGGCTTCCGCCTGCCAGCCCAGGCATCCGCATCACACCTACACCTGAGGAAGGGCAGAGCGGCCACACCACCACTCTAGCCGCCGCCCCGCCTTTGCTTCCTTTACTGCCCCGCTGAGGGGGCGTTGGTTGATTTTAGATGGAGGGGGAAAGGGGGATGGGGGTGAGAGGGAGGGGGGAGAGAGGGGGCAGCGGGGAGAGAGGGAGTGCGACATTGACTGGTTGCCTCCTGTATGCGCCCCAACAGGGGATCGGACCCACAGCCTCCACCCCCCACCCCCCCAGTATACAGGACGATGCTCCAACCAACTGAGCCACACCGGTCAAGGCTCAAACTCACTTTAATGAGACATTTCATTTATAATTAGTATATCTTATTTATATTAGTTTAAAATCCTTTTCTTACTTTTGTGATGAAAAATTAAAATGTATAATGTTAAAACATAAGAAATGAAAGTATGTTTTTTTTAATATTATTCTTTTAATAGAACTGTCTTCCCATCTTTTAAAACCATGTGACATGACAAATATTTTTTAAAAGCTTATCGGTAGATGTCGTCCTTGACCTGTGGACATAAGTGTGCGCTTTCTTCTATAGCGCGGCTGCTTGGGCGGCTCGGGTTCTGCTAAGTGTGGTGTTTATGGTGTCACATGCTTTTAACAAGCACAGAGTCTAGATCTCATTAAAAACACTGATTGTGACTTTAAGGACACTATAAACCCATACTTGGCAAATAAAAAGACACAAAATGGCATAGCTGGGGGAAGGGGGTTGGGGGGAGGTGGAAGCGGGTATGGGGAGATAAATTGTGAGGGAAAAATACAATAAAAATATAAAATAAAATAAAATAAAATGGCATAATCTGCTAACTTATCTTTAAAATGAAATTTTGCTGCCCTGGCCGGGTAGCTCAGTTGGTTGGAGCATTTCCCTGATACGCCAGGGTTCCGGGTTCAATCGCTGGTCAGGGCACATACAAGAATCAACCAATGAATGCCTAAATAAGTGGAACGACAAATCAATGTTTCTCTCCCTCTCTCAAATCAATAAAAATAAAAAAATAAAAGTTTAAAACAATAAAAAATTAAAATTAAATAAAACTTTGCTAATGTGAATATATTTGGGGACAAAAAAAATCCCCTTGAAAATTAGTCTATATATTCTGTATTGGTAATAAAGGAAGTTTAATTCTTTTTTTACAAGACAAAAAAGAAGACACTCAGATGGCAGTTAAGCACATGAGATGCTCGGCCCCACGTGGTCATCGGAGCACTGCACATTCGAGCCACCGCACACCTCCAAGCGGCCACATTCCGGACTCAGACCAGAGCAGTGCGGGGAAGAGGACGCGGGGCAGCAGGAGTTCCACTCACTGCCGGCGGCGCCACGGTGGTGCAGCCACTTTGGAAGACAGCCTGGTAGCTTCCTACAAAACTAAGCCTCCTCTTAATTACTTCTATTGTACTCTATATTCTCTTAATTATAGCAAAACAGATGTAAAAGATTTAGTAGGTGCATGGAAGCAATTAAAGCAAAATCACGTGAAAAAAAATAGTATTGACCAAATTCCCACCCTCCCAGGAAAAAACAACCATCACTGGGAATGGCTGGAACACCGACACCCGGGGAGTGCTTCAGAGACCCGGCCGGCGCAGGCTGGCTCGTGTCACTGCCTCCGGAGAGCCCGGTTCCACGAGGCACACGGCAAGGGGGCCGGCCTGTCGTGAAAGGCAGTGCAGAATGTCAGTCAACAGTTCTAGTTTCCCAAGAAACAAGGCACCAAGGGCACCAGAAATCCATTCAGCTGTTACAGCTCTGAGCTCCAAAATGCCCGCATCAGCCCTGGCTGGCGTGGCTCAGCGGACTGAGCACCGGCCTGCGAACCAAAAGGTCGCTGGCTCGGTTCCCAGTCAGGGCACCTGCCTGGGTTGTGGGCCAGGTCCCCAGACGAGGGCGTGCGAGAGGCAGCCGACTGTTTCCCTCGTACATTGATATTTCTCTCCCTCTCTTTTTCCCTCCCTTCCCCTCTTTCTAAAAATTAATAAATAAAATCTTCAAACGCCACACCCAAGTAAACTCAGCACCAGAGCGGCAAAGAAACACACAAAGAGGAAAGTGTGTCATTGACGGAAAACAGGGGTCAGGCACCCTTGCGCATCCCGATCAGTTACAAGGCTACAGTTTCCACCTGCTCGGTGCCCAGAAGGTAAGGGAATACTGGGTTGGCCCGGGAGGAGGCTGCAACACAAAGCCTGGGGACTTTTCAACAGGTGTGTCTCCAGCATGTCCCCTGCCAGGGGCCAGCTTACGCCAGGACAGTCTGGGACGGAGGTGGAGGAACCAGAAACCACCCCCATGCATTCTCCAGCCCCTTCCTTTGGTGACAGCAAAGCACACACACGCACCCGATGTTCCAAGTTCAATGGGGTCATCACTGTAGGGCCTTCTCCCAGATCCAGGGGAGGGCCCATGGGCACGGGCCCAGCATTTGTGTCATCTGGGCACTTCCAGGCACCTACAGCTCAGAGAAGCACTCAGCCTCATGCCAAGTTTGGGAGACACATCACACCCTAGACTTTTAATCCGCCCTCTCATAAACCAAGTAAGCCATGGGTGGTTTCCAAGGTAACTGCCGGCTAGAGCAGTCCTCAGCCCATCCCGCCATTCAGCAACATTTGTCCCACGTCAGGGCACCCAATGAGGTGCAGAGGAGAGGCATAATAGACATCCAATTGGCGGTATTTGTGCCAACACATCAAAGGACTTGGATAAAGTCAGGGCAATACCGGATTTTGCCGTGTATAATGTGCCCCCGCATACAACGCACACCCACAATTTTGGCCCGAATCTTCCATTTTAATTCAATTATTTCTTCATTTATATTTAGAAACAAAACCAATTATCATATTCCAAGGTATTATTTTGCATACAGATATCATCATTGCTTTCTAGAGTTACACGTTTAATGCATAAGCATAAATAAAAGAACTTAAAACAGTTACACAGATACGGAATTAGTGCAGCCCACGTGCAATGCGCATCCTCGTTGTCCCCTGAAAAACTGGGGCAAAAAAGTATGCACTGCACACGGCAAAATATGGTAAATCTCCTTTGAAATCAGCATAAAGCTGATGAATATTCTATTGAGATCCTCCCCTGAGACCTCCCCTAAAAGTCCCACCTTTAGAAAACAGATACAAACCCTCCAGATGCAGCCCCAGCAGGGGCCTGTCCAGCACGTGTCCGCCCGCAGTCTTCTCCCCTCCCGGCAGGGACCGTCACTGTGCTCTCATAAACTCTAAGGGTCCCACGAGACTTGCAACCAGGGGAGCAATGGGCAGTGGCAGCTTGACCCGGGCAAACCCCCTGGTCGTGCCCCCAAAGCCCCCTTTTCTCCGACTTCCCAGCGAGGGAGAGCAGTCCCACCGTGGCTCACACTTTTCCTATAACGTTCCTGGGGGCCAAAGCAGAGCCCCGCCTGGGCTCTCCTGTTGCTTCTTTTAGCCTAAGCCCTTGCTTGCTTCACTGTCCCCAGCTTTCGGAAACGTACCCTAACAGTCACTTGGACTCGTGTTGTGAGGTCTTTCCTGCATGAAGTCAAGAACCCACACACTACTAGCTGGCCCAAGGCAGACCCTCTCCAGACCTGGTCCCTTTCTGGTGACAATATGACCCAGCAATTCCACTTCTGAGTATTTATCTAAAGAAAAAGCACTAACTCAAAAAGGAATAAGACCCCCACGTTCACTGCAGTGTTGTTCACAATAGCAAAGACACAGGGACGCCCTAGGTGTCCAGCCACAGTCTCACAGGTAAAGAAGGCGTGGTACATACCTACACACGCAGGGGAATACGGCTCGGCCCTAAAAATGAATGACACCTTGCCATTTGCCGCAACACGGATGAATCTTGAGAGTATTATGTTAAGTCACAAAAGACAATCTATGATCTCACACGTGAAATCTTAAACAAACAAACAAAAAAAAAACTGCCAAGCTCATAGGGAAGAGATTGGTGGTTGCCAGAGGCAGGGGTGGATGGGTGGGGGAATGGGGGAAGGTATGAAAGCATACAAACTTCCAAATATAAAATAAGTAAACCACAGGATGTAATGTACAGCATGGTGACTACAGTCAATAACATGATATTGCTTATTCGAAAGTTGGTAAGAGAATAAACATTCTCACCATAAGAAAAAATGCGTAACAACGTGCGATGACAGATGTTAAGGGCACTTAACGTGGTGACTGTTCTGCAGTGTATACAAACACTGAATCATTACGTTGTACGCCTGAAACTAATATAACGTTACATGCCGTGTACACCTGTTTTTTAAAAAGTGAAAAGATAACCCACTGAATGGAAGAAAAACCTTTACAAATCATACACCTGAGGAAAAACCTGTATGTAGTATAATGTATAGAAGGAACTTACAACTCAAAAATAAAAGGACAAATTGGCCGAGTGAAACACAGACAATGGGTCTGAATGGACATCTCTTCAAAGACGTACAAATGGTCCATAAGCTCACGGGCAGATACTCGACATCATTAGTCATCAGGGAACCACAAACCAAAGCCATGACCAGATGCCACTGCCCACACCCTGGACGGCTAGAATCAAAAAGACAGGCAGTAACAAGTGTTGGTGAGAATGTGGAGAAAAGTGGAGGGCTCTTAGGCTGCTGGTGGGGATGTGGAAGAGCGTAGCCACTTCGGAAACCGGTCTGGCAGCTCCTCAAAAGGGTAAACAGAGACGTGGATGAGAAAACAGGGCTCTGTGGAAAGCAGCCTCTCAGGGTGACCTGATCATAAAAATGTCTAGCTGGGCACGTCATGGTGGGGAGTCAGCCTCAGGCCTGCAGCTTCTTCAGCGGACAGTTTCACGGCAGCCCTACTTGTTGTTCTTGTGCATCTAGGTTAACAAACCTTTGGAAAAAAATTTTTTAAGATTTTGTTTATTAATCTTTAGAGAGAAGGGAAGGGAGGAAGAGAAACATCAATGTGCGAGAGATGATCGGTTGCCTCTCGCACGCCCCCAGCCGGGGACCTGGCCCGCAACCCAGGCCTGTGCCCTGACTGGGAATCGAACTGGCGACCTTGCAGCGTACAGGCCGGCACTCAGTCCGCTAAGCCACACCAGCCAGGGCATGAAATGTTTTTATTTATTGTTTTTAGAGAGAGAGGAAGAAAGAGAAAGAAAAACACCAGCACATTGTTCTACTCGCCGCACAATCATTGGCTGATGATTGTACGTGCCCTGGCCGGGGACCGACCTGAGACCCTGACACATTGGTGGGACACTAGCCGACTGAGCTATCCAGCCAGGCCTAGGTGAACACTCCTTTGAAATGTCAGAAGTAATACCCCTGGAAGGGGGTATTAACCCTCAAGAGAGCACATGTTCTCGTTAACTATCTTGCAATCTAATCCCTGCCTGGCATTCTACCACTTCCATGTAATCTTCCTTCCATTCCCTCCTTAATTTCAAATTCATAAAAGAAACTGTAAGACTGTTGGCCCTTCCTGGTGTGGCTCAGTTAGTTGGGTGTTGTCCCACAAAGCAAAAGGTCACCGGTTCAATTCCCAGTCACGGCACATGCCTGGGTTGCAGATTCCATTTCTGGTCAGGGCGCCTACAAGAAGCAACCAATCGATGTTTCTCTCTCACATTGATGTTTCTCTCCTTTTCTTTCTCCCTCCCTCCCTGCTCTTTAAAAAAATAAATTTTTTTAAGATCTAAATTTTAAATTTTAATTTTAATTTTAAAAATTTTTAGGATTTTATTTATTTCTTTTTAGAGAGAGGGGAAGGGAAGGAGAAAGAGGGAAAGAAACATCAGTGTGTGGTTACCTCTTGTGCACCCCCTACTGGGGACATGGCCTGCAACCCAGGCATGTGCCCTGACAGGAAATCAAACCAGTGACCCTCTGGTTCACAGACCAGCACTCAATCCACAGAGCCACACCAGCCAGGGCATAAATAGAATTTTTTTAAAAACCCTTAAAAAAGACAAGAAAAAAAGTGTAAAACTCATTCTCAAAAGCATTTGGGATCTTACTCCCAGACATATGTCACCAATTTGTCTCAGATAAACTCAAAAAACTTCTCTACAGTTTGGATGTTTCTCATCTTGACCCTTAATTACCACACAACCCAGCAATTCCATTCCTGGGTAAGCTGTTTATACTCTTTTTTTTTTCCTTCTTCTCACACCAACCAAGTCTCAGCCTCTGCCACGAGCTGGTGTCCCATAATTCAATGCAGTTTTGACACGGAGGTGCCCAGAGTGAGTGCAGACCCCACGCTGAAGGTCAGTTCCACAAGGCTGCCCCCACCTTGGACATCAGTCCCAAGTCCCAGGGCACCTGCCCTTCTGCCTATGTGGGTCTGCGATGCAGATATACGTCAGGGATTCCCACCACCCCTCCTCCGCTTGGATAATTCTCTGGAGACGGCATCTCAGCGGGCACAGCAGAGTCCCTGTCATCCTACTGAGGCAGGGGACAGCACTGGAAGAGCGAGGCTGCCACTGCTGTTGCCCACCAGCAGCCGGTGACCTGGCTGCCAGGAAATGCCCTTTAACGCTGAGGCAGGACGGACAGTAACCCAAGGCCGGTAGGAGCCGCATCTCACCGGCTGGCACAGCGTCCTGGGCCTGGCCCGCAAATGGTGCCAGGCGCTCCCACGCCACAGGGCGCTTCCTGGAATGCGGGGGGAGGCAGTCCTCCAGCCTCCAGGTACCGTCCTCAGGCTCTGGGAAAGAGGGCCTTGAAACTGCTTCCACCCCAAGGCCTGAAAGGCCAGAAAGGGCCCCCAGAGCCCAACGGAAGAAATCATTAACAGCTTTGGGTATTCATACCCCGCCCCCCTCCGTGGCCCCCACCCCTCCCAAGCTGGGGCCACATCTACCCGTCAATCAATATGTAACTTCTCCACCCCCATCCCAGTTAACTCTGTAAGTGCTCAGAACAAAGGACCTGGACACGCTAGATACCCCAGCCTTTGGCCGCCCTCACCCTGCTTTGCCCTGAACGTAGCCTTTCGCCACCACCACCGCCGCCCCCAGCCTCAGCAAGGCGCGTGAAAACGGAATACCAAAAAACCCTGCGTGCGCGCTAACAGGTTTGCTGCTCGGTAATTCTTCATGTCATTGGCAAGAAGGGCCAGGTCTCTCCTAGTAACACTACCTTTCAAAGACAATGGGTCCAGACTTGCTTCCCCCAGCCGGAACAGAAGCCCACCTTCTCGGCGGTAGCCCGGTGCAGCTCCTGGGTCCAGACACCCGGGCAGCGGCCTGCTCGCGGGAGAGCCAGCAGAGGCGGAGAGACCAGGCCAGCAGCCTCATTCTGGGCCTGCCAGTGCCGGGAAGGGCCGGGCTGCTCCCAGCTCCCAGTTTGCAGCAGTGCGAGGCTCAGCAGCCCCACTCCAGTACCCCCAGGGCCCTCCCTACAGGGACACGGCAGGTCCCCGCTGGAGGCGCCCTCCCCAGCAAGCCGTCCCAGTGGTACGGCCAAGGAATCCAGGAACCTGAATAACTCCGACTTGGTCTGAAGTCACAGCCTGGAGCCCTCTCGTAAGCGAATGAGAGATGATGCAAGCAGGGCCAAAGCCAGACCTCAGGTGAGGAGGAAATGGGCGGGGCCGCGAGCAAGACCACCAAGCCTTCCCAGGCAGGACAAGGTAGCCCTTCCCAGCACCAGGCCTTCCGTGTGACGCAAGCGCGTGCCCAAGGCTTCACCTTCTGCTGCGGTCTCGGTCCCGGTGGTCCCGGTCTAGTAAACACGAGGCCAGTTACTGGCACCCAGGCTCCCTTGTTTTGGAGATTTGGTTGGTTTCGAAAACTGACCTTTTGAGGCACTTGTTTTCTCCCTTCCCAGGCTTTGCAGTCCCGCCCTTCCGTTCAGTGCAAAGCAGAGTCCGGGGCAGAGCACAGGCTCGTGCTCAGGCTCGCTAGCTCGCGCCTGCTCCCCGACCCCAACCCGAGGACCCCACCGTGTGACCCGGGGTGTGCTGTGTAATTTCCAGATCCAGGTAAGTTTCCAAGTTGCCTGATGGTGATCGCTGGAGGGCGCCTTGGATATGGTAAGAAGCACAAGGGTGGACCCAGCCACAACCCTGGCGTTTGACAGGTTGAGACAACGGGAGGCAGCAGGCCTCTGATATTCAGGGGAATGCACCTGGGCTGGAAGAGCCTGCCATGGCAGGGGTCAGGAGGGCTGGGAGGCAGCCTCAGCACTGGGCTTCTGGGACAGCAGGGCGCTGAGGAGAGGAGACGCGCCCACAGCCCCTTCTTCAGACAGTGGCTCTCACGCTCCAGCGGGAGCTAAGGCAGCTGTGCGGGTGGGGGTCCAGGAGCCTGATTTTCTTTTTATTCTTTAATTGTGGAAAACATCGAAAGTTTACAAGGATAGAAGAAAAAGGAAATGACTCCCCACGCCCCACCAAATAGCTCCAAACCGTCCATTCTGGCTCCTCTCTGCCCCCACCAGCTCCCCCACGCCACACGAGCTAGAAGGAAACATCGGACCTCACCGCTTGGCATCCATAAATATCTCAGCCTTCCCTCTAAAAGATAACAACTCTTTAAAAACAGAACCACAGAAACAGTTATCCCACCTAAAATATGATGCGAATCCCTTAATATCATTAGCTATTAAGGGACTATTCAAGTTCCCCCAAATACCTAGTAAATGCTTTAAAATCTGCATTTGGAGGGGGGAGGAGGGGAATAAATAGTAAAGGGAAAAAATACAATAAAGATTAAAAAATAAAATAAAATCTGCCTTTTCATTGACTTTCTACTGAAGTATAAAATGCATGCAGAAAATCTGTAACAAGTTTCCTCAGTTATTCAGCTGTAAGTATCCAAGGGTCAAGGGTAGAGTGGCCAGGGAGGGTGACCATATAGTTTATCTACCTCCCCAGAACACCTCTGAGAGTGAAACAGCCAAGGAGATAAGAGACATGCGGTGTGGTCACCCTGGCTCTGACCCTACCTGGAGAAGCCCCGCCCCCACAGGAAAGCAACCCGTGGCCCGGCGGAACCCAGGGAGCTGGTCAGCTGCAGTGCCAAGCCAAGGGTGATGCCAGGGCGCTCGGCCCACTGAGAGGGAGACTGGACGGCACGTGAACACAGCCCCCAACCACGGGCTGTCTAGGCTACAAAGACGGAGCCTCACCCAGGGTCCCACGTCCCAGCAGGAGGGGAGCCAGCCGTGTACATCGTTTTATGGAATGTTCCAGAATACTAGCTCTGAATGTGGTTTCTGTAAATCAGGTTCCGTGCTGTCATTAATTCCACCGTAAACCCAAAGACAGAGCCCCAAGGGGGGAAAATTCCCACCCTATAACAATCCTAAACTTCGGGTCCATTGCACTAATACCCGCACACCTGCCAGACATGAGGTACTGTTCTAGACACTGGGTGCAGCAGCCCCTCACCTCCAGACACGCCCGAGCAGGTCTGCATCTAAAGGCGCCACCAAGCAAAAGACAACGTGCAGACCTCGCACACCCACCTGCAAGTAAAAGCTTCCAGGCTGCCCGCCCTGGGCCACGCACAGGCCAGGCCTACCTCCGTCGGCCCAGTCGTCTGAGAGCTGACCACGGTCCCCAACAGCTCCCGAGCTCCGAGGAAACCCTTGCCCCAGGAGACCTACCAGGAATCACGGTTTTTAAATTCTTCTACATACTGCACTGTCCCATAAGGGAGCCGCCGGACACAGGAGGCTAGCTACGATTACATTTCGATAAATCTAAGTGAACGCAGTTAAGAACTCGGTTTCTCCGCGTCTGGCCACATTTCAAGCACTCGCTGGCTCCATGAGGCTAATGGCTACCCTACCCCACCGGGCAGCGCAGACAAGGTGCTCACGGTGGGAAGTTCCAGTGCAGCGCACTGCTCCGCTTAGACCCTCCAACCACCTGCGACCCGCCACACCCTCGACTCCATCCTGACACGCACTAGGGGGGCTCCTAGTACAGGCCACGCTCACGCCGTGACTAAGCTGCGCAGCAGGGTACAAGCGTTTGCTTGGGTGACAGCAGGAAGACTGGACACCAGGTCACCTGGTGGGAACAATCCTCCAGCTGCCTTCAGTCGAAGTCTCCTCAGCCAGGTCTTCAACCTCCGAGAGCCCATCTTCCCCACTGTAAAAGGACAGAGTGGGGCTGGAGGCCCCCTCAGGCCCTTCTGGCTCTGACATTCTGAGCTTGACAAGGAATAATGTAATTCGCTAACTAAACGTTAATTAACATTACTCCACATAAACCAAAGGAAAAATGCTCTTGTGAGACTTCAAATGCCGCCCCCAAACCTGCATCTGTAGGGCTGGACCAGAGGAGGGAACAGCGCCACACAGTGGCCTGGCCATCCAAAGTCCGGGCTCTCGGAGACAAAGGGTTCCCTTTGTGAGCTCACGTTTATAAATGCTGGGCACTGTGCCAAAGGCCTTCATCCTCACAGCAACCCTGAGAAGGGCACTCTTATTATCTCCGACTCGCAGATGAGAAAACTGAGGCCCAGCAAGGTTAAGGGGCATGCCTGAAGCTACACATCTCCAAGAGGCAGAGCTGGGATTTGAACCCAGGCCACTGGCCTCCTGAGCCTGTGTCCCACTTCTGAGGCAAAAAGAGTTTCCATTTATTTACAATGTACCAGTCATCCTGCCAGGCTCTAATACACTTTCTTTTCTTTAACAGTCAGAACAACCCACAGGAAAATGGGGGCACAGGAGGGTCGGGCAGCCAAGGGGCAGAAGGGGGATTCACACACAGACCCGGGACTGCAAGGCCGGCTCTAACTCCTGCCCTCGCCAGCCTTTATAGCCCCTATCCCTTCAGCACCTCCTTCCAAACCGAAAGCATGTGACCACTCTTGATTGTCTAGGACGGGGGTGTGGGGTTTGGGCACCCTCTCCCTGCTGAACCGTGAAACCGCCGAAGGAGAGAACCAGACACCAAACGTTCCAGGTCCCTGTCCCTTCTTCGGGGCTCTTTGCTCCTTGGAGGTGTCCATGAAAACTGTTCAATTCATGGGCTTAGCTGTGCTGGGCCCGGAGGCTCCTCTTTCAACCCAGGGTGTCGGCTCAGATGTCCTTAAAGGGCTCCCCGCCTTGATGTCTCCATTCTCTCCATGCCCTGGCGTTACTCTGGGCCAAGTCCTTGTGACCACAGCCCTCATCACGGCCACCCCTGCTCTGGCAGTTGTGCTGGGCACCTGAGGCTCACCTCAGCCAGGTATCCTGCCCAAGCATCCCATAGCCGGGCAGCTGCTCAAAGGCAATGTGCAATTGTGAATACGCAAGAGGCGGCTGGAAAGCACGCTAGGGGAGCAGGATCACGTACACACGGAAGTATCTAAAGGTATCCAAAAATCTATCACCTGGGAGAAGCTGGAGGGCATTCTATAATTATTTTTAAAATTAAACTTATTAGGGTAACATTGGTTAATAGCATTATAGAAATTTCAGGTGAGAAGCTGGTTTTTAAAAAGACAGTACCTATAGGCCCGCTATTCATGACCCCGATGAAGCGAATAAAAGCCCAGCCTTCCGTGAGTAGAATGAAATCAGTACCTTCTTTTGGGGAGCGCAGTGGAAAGAACACCGGGCTGGACGCAGAAGACCTGGTGAGAGCTGCCCCTCCAGCTCCAGTGTCTGGATGACCTACAGAGGCACTGGCTCTCCCAAACAGAGTGGTGGGAGTCCCTGTCTCCTTCCCTGGGAAGGTGGGCAAACCCAGTGAGGTCAGAGATACACGAGCCCTTTGCAAAGGATGAACCTCAAGGTCACCCGGCCGGCAGGAGACAGAGCCTGGTCCAAGGACCTGGTTCCAGGCCTACCTGTCCCCAAATATCAGTTACTGCTATTCTTTCTGCCCCAGGAACTTGGAGTGGGAGGGGCCAAGACAACCACACAGCCCACAACAAAGCAAATGGAGCGAGCCTTCCCCTAAAGATTTCCTCTCCCTAGAAAAGCCAAAACTGACCTTGAGGTCAGCAAAGACCGTGGACTGGGCCAGAAGAGGGGGTGTCGTCAGGTCGCCCCTCTAATCCTGCACTTACTCCTCGAGGGTGCTGTCAGCATTCATAGGAAATTAATTTGGCTTGGACCCAAGGGCAGTGTAATATTCAAAGTCCAAGCCTGAAGAACCCACCCCAGAACAGGAACCTGAAGCCACTCTCACTCTTGGTGGTGCCGGAAGCAGGAGAGGCCCTGCTCCAGGCCCCGCTGCCTGCGCGGCCGTCCCAGACTCGTGTCCTTACTTAGCCCACTATCAAATACCAGCGCGCCTGCTTCCGATTCTGCCCAGGGGAATGGAGAGTAACCTTGAGGCTGCCCTCCATCCTCCCGTGCGCGAAGAGCCAGCTCCCGATCTCGCCCTTCCTCTGGGGGCCTCCCTCCACCCGGTTCCCACGGAGGAAGGCAGGGGTGGTCCGCTGACAACAACCGTTTGCCCCCATTGTGTAAGACGCTTCCAGGCTCAATGGACCATTCCCTCTTCTTAGCAGGAAACTGTGAGAGGGGCATTTTCCGTTCTTCCTATTAGTTCTGGCTCCCCTCAAAACCAAAGCCGGTGCCCTAAGTGGGACCGGACAGCTGCAGCCCCCGCCCACTAGGGCATCCATCGAAGGGCTCGCGGAGATCCGGACGCCGACCGGCAAGCCGGTTACTTGCGCCCCACTTCTCAGTGCAATCAGGGGATCCGCTTGGCTTTGCACCACCGCCCAGAGAACGAGCATGAACTAGGGGGTTCCGTGGGACTTGAACTGAGGCTCCAGCGTGCTTGGGCACCGGCGGGGCGGGGCGGGGCGCGGGGCCTTCACTCCGACCCCCGCCCGGCAAAGGCGTCGCGCCGATCGTCGCGCAAACGGCCTGCGTGACCGCGGCGCCGCCCCCGGGATGCGCCAGAGGCCCGCGGGGAGGCGCGCTGGGAGGCCGCCGGCTCTGCGGCACCCGAGTCGCACCCGGCCGCAGGGGTCGGAGGGTGGGGTGGGCGGGGTCCGGCTGCGGGCGGCGGGCCGGAGGTGACGGACCCGGGACGCCGGCGGCGAGACGGCGGAGGCTGCTCGGGGCAGGCCCGGGCGGTGCCTCGGCCTCTCGGCCGCTCGCCGCGCCGCGTCTCCCTCTTACCGGCAGAGCTGGATGGCGGAAGGGGTATCCGCGGCGGGGCCCGACATGCTGGCGGCGGCGGCGGGGTTGGCGGCGGGCAGCTGAAGGAGCGGGCAGGTGTCTGGCAGGCCCGGCGCGGAATGAATGAGCCCGGGCGGCTCCATGGAGGGGGAGGGAGGGGGTGGAGCCATGGCGTCTCTGAGGCGGGGCTTGCGCGCCGGTGGCTAATTAGACGCGTCCTCCTGCGCAGGTCCCGCCCTGCGCGCCCCGCCCCCCAGGCCTCCCGGGCGAGCGGTTGGGGCCTCCGGGCGTCGCTTCTAGAAGGTTCGGCGACTGTTGGGCGGCGCCAGCGGGGTGGGGCCGCGTGGGTCAGCCTGGCCTCCACGCGGCGCCGTCCCACGGCGTGCCAACCGGCAGGCGAGGCCGGGCGCCGAGGCCCTGTGGCCGTTGCGGGGCAGAAAGGCCTACGGGGGTGCATGTCGCAGCCTCGCTGTCTAAAATCTGCCCGGAGAGGAAGTTGCAGGCGGTTTCCTGTAAACGGGCGTGCAGCGCCGAGCTGCTGTGTGGGTTCTGCAGGGAGGCACGTGGGTGCACAAAAGGGAAAGCCAGGGTCTGTCAGGCTGCCCAAGTGCCTCTTCGGCGGCGGCAGCCTCAGCCCAGAGCTGCGGAGTTGGGCCGGAGAGAAGCAAGGACGGGGGTCAGCCGACACCCGCGAGGGAGCCAGAGACCATACCACCTCGGCCCGGATGTCATTGCATCCTGGATTCTCCAATAAAAAAATGATGCTGCAGAATTAATCACTTGTATATGGCTGTCAGTTGTTTATGAGGTTGCCCTCGATTCGAGGAGGACCAAGACGGGGTGGTTGGGGGAGGGGGGCAATCCCTTAGCAAAAACATGAGTAATTTTTACTGAAGGGATGATGGGTTACCATGATCTCTCTCCTTACAGTCTCTCACCTTCGCATTTTAGCTTTTTCTGCTTTCTCAAACTACCGCACCTTCTCTGTCCCTCTCTTTCAGCAAAACTTCTCAGACAGCTGTGTATACGCACACTCTCTGTCCTCTTCCCTCCTCCCATTCCCTTCAGAACCCATTCCTTTCTGGGTGTTGTCTCTGCTGTTAAATTATCAAGGTCTCTAATTCGTTCCAAGTTGCTAACTCCAACAGTGCATGTTGGAAGCCATCTTTCTTGACCTCTCGGCATAATCCTTCTCTTCTTGGAACGTTTATCCTGTGCCTCACAAGCTACCACACACCCATATTTTTCTGGCCACGCTGCTCACCCGTCCCTGCTGTTGCCTCTGGGAAATTGAGAGAAGCAGCAGGGCTTGGACTCCGGGTCTCACCCTGTCCCATGACTTTAAGTCCCATCTATTCAGTAACTGCCACACATCTGTGGCCCAGACCTCTTCCCTAAACTCCAGACTCAGTGGTCCTGCCTGGGCCACAGCTCACTCCGGTTGTGTGCAGGCATGTCATGCGCGCCGGGTCCTTCTACTTGCTAGAACTTGTTTCTCTCCCAGTCTTCCCTGCTCGGTAAGTTACAGTCCCTTCCTCCCCACAGCTCAAGCTGACCTAGCCGTCATCCTTGCCCCTCTTTCCGTCACACCCCTCATCCAGCCCATCAGCAGATCCTGCAGGCTCTGCATGCGGCCTAAGCCTGGAATGGGATCACTTCTCCCTGGGGCGTCAGGAAGCTGCCCACCTACCTCCCCATGTCTGGCCTCATCTACCACCGTCCCCCTTGGTTCCTGAGCTCCAGCCACTCCGACCTCCCTGATAGTCCTTGAATATATGGGACTGCTCTTCCCCCGGGGCCCATGTGTCTCACCCCCTCGCCTCCTCAGCTCTTTAACAATTCCCCAATGCTCCCCAGTCCTTCTCCCTGCTTTGCTCTTCTCCTTGGCATTTAATACCATTTAACATGTAGTTTTCTTATCTATTTATTGTATCTCCCCCAACTAGAATGTGTATTCCACATGGGCATGATTTTTTTACTGTTTTGTGCATCGCCGTATCCCAGGGCCCTAGAAGAGTGCTTAGCCCATACCTGGTGCTCAATAAATATTTTACAAGTGACTGAATCAGTAGGGGTTTACCAACAGCAATTTATTTAACAACAGATATTTAATTTGCACACTCTCTTTAGACTTAAAAATAGTACCCATAAATTGTCATTTTTTAAATTTAAATATATCATTTAAATAACTTCTAATATTTACAGAAAGATACTGAAGAAACTGTTGATGCCAGTAACCTTTGGGGAAAAGGACTAGGAGGTGAGGTCTCTACTCTGCATTCACAGGCTTTTATACCATCACCTCTAACTGCCCACCTACCACCCTTTCGTGTTAGTACGGAGTTTCAACTATGAAACAATAGTGGGACTATAAATTGTGACCACCTCTTTGGAAAATAGCTAAAAATAGTTACGAAATTTGAAAACAGCCATACCCTTGACCCAGCAATTCCACTTCTAAGTATACGTCCTACATATTGAGCATGAGGGGTCCATCACAACACTGTAATAACCCCAGCTGGAGACAATAAATCAAACACCCATCGACTGTAGCCTGGACCAGTCCGCTGTAGTGGACTCATCAATGGAGGGTCTGACAGCCAAATGATGTGAATGCGGTTATACGCAACAAGGAAGAATTACAACGTCGGGGAAAGAAGACCCAGGGGACTTAGTACAGAACCCCGCCCAAAAAGATCCAACACTCCGTTTGTGCCATTATTAAAAAGATGAGAGGGAAGGAACGCTGGCGAGGATGTGAAAGAAAGGGAACCCCTGTGTGCTGTTGGTAGAAATATAAATGCATGCAGCCGCTACAGGAAACAGTACGGGGGTTCCTCAAAAAGTTACCAGTAGAACTGCCCTGTGACCCCTCAACCCCACTTTTGAAGTAAAGGAGCCACTATCGCAGAGAAATCTACCCTCTCGGGCTTATGGCGGCACTACCTGTGCCAGTCAAGATACGGTGGCTGGTTGGAGTGTTTTCCCCATACAACGAGGTTGCAGGACCAGTCCCGGTCAGGGCACATACAAGAATCAACCAATGAGTGCATGAATAAGCGGAGCAACACATCGATGACTCTCTCTCCCTCTCTCTCCCTCTCTCTCTCTCTCTCTCTCTCTCTAAGAAAAATTTAAAAAATAACCAAGGGATGGAAACAGCCTAAGTGTCCATCAGCAGGTGAATGGATCAAGAAGATGCGAGGTACACAGCCCTCTGCATCCGTGGGCCCCACGTCCGTGAATACAGAAGACTGAGGCACGTGAGCACCCATGGATTTTGGCACCCACGGGGAGTTGCTGAAATCAATCCCCTGTGGATACAGAGGGATGAATGCGCACGTACATTCATGTAATGGAATGTTATTCAGATTTAAAAAGGGGGAAAATCCTGTCATTTGTGACAACGTGGATGAACCTGGAGGGCATCGTGCTGCGTGAAATAAGCCAAAGACAAACAGCGATGAACACAGGCTTGTGCGACCTTAGCTCAGTTCTTTATTCATCCGCACCTTTGCTCTCTTATGACGGGAAAATGGGGAAACAATAATATTTGCCCCTTTAGGTTTGTGATGCCAGGTGGGAACAACAGGGGGAGGTTGGTAAAAGGCACAGACTTCCCGCTGTAGGATGAGTGCTGAGGCCCTAATATAGGACATAGTGACTATACTGGTGGCACTCTGCTACGCAACTGAAATTCACTAAAAACACCGCACTCGCTGCCCCACGCCGCCCCCCAGACGTGCTGCCTCTGCCTTTCTCCCTCCGCAGTTCCAAGGGCCCTTCTGCCTTGGTAGCTCGTTTCCTGAGTCTACGCAGCCCCGTGGCCTCCCTTCTGCTACTTCTGTAACTTTCTGAATAAACTTTCTCTAATAATTTGAAGAAAAAAAAAGAAATTTGCTAAGAACAACTAATTCTATTTGTTAAGAAAACGTAAGTAGGTGGTAAAGCTGTAGAGAAAAACGAAGAAATGATTGTAACGAAAAACAGTGGGGCTCTCTCAAAGAAAGGGAGAGAGGCTGGTGCTCAGGGTGAGTCACCTGGTGTGGGAGGAGGAGGGAGGATTGTTTCCTCGTGGACCGGGGGATGCTGGCCAGGTCTATAACGGTTTTTTCAGACTGCAGATATGTGTATGATGCATTTCGTATCTGTTAAAAGTCGCAACTTTAAAAACTAATGGATCTGGGAAGTGGGAGTACGGACCCTTTTTTTCTTTATATTTTTAAGGAAGTGCAAGCCTCGTGGTACTGGGTGTAGATGGTGTGGTTAAATGCCTGCACTCACGTTGTACCTTCCTAACTGTTTATTGGCCTCGAGCAGGTCCCCGAACCACTCAGCGCCCAAGTCGCTTCATCAGTAACGTCACCACAGGGTGGGGAGACAGAACAGGTAGGGGTGAGGAGCAGTGAGCCTTCTAAAATGTCAGCCGCTAGTATATTCAACGCCATTAAACACAATAAGTGTCATTTTTTTAAACAGAAGATTTGGTTCTTGTGTCAGTTTGCATTTAAAGCTCAAACCTATGAACCCTGGCTGGTGTGGCTCACTGAGCTGCGCTTGGGCCTGCGAACTCAAGGGTCACCGGTTCTATTCCCCAGTCAGGACACACGCCTGGGTTGCATGCAAACCAGGTCCCCAGTAGGGGGCGCGCGAGAGGCAGCCAATTGATGTTTCTCTCGCACATCCATGCTTCTCTCCCTCTTCCTCCCTCTCTCCCTCCCTCCCTCGCCCCTATTCTGAAAATAAATAAATAAAATCTTTAAAAACAAAAAACAAAAAACCCTGCCCAGCACTTAGCACTTACTTGAGCACAGATCTCCTGACCCGCACCTGGGCTGGGGGCAGGGCACGGGCAGGTAGCAGGCCCTGGTGGACCCCAGGGAAGGGTTCTTGGGAAGTACACTCAGAGCACTGAGTGTCATTGCTGGTGGCTCCCTTCACAGGGGAGGGCAGGGTCTCTGGAGGAAACTTCCAACCAGTCTGTGTCCAAAAAGTGACACTGAAGTCACCTTTTGGGGCGGCCCCACAGGCACCCAGGGTCAGGAGACCTGAGACTGACGTGAAGAGGAGCTGAGACAGAGGAGGATGCCAGGAAGAGAGAGGGGCAGGGCGTGTAGGCCTGTGGGCAGGGGCACGCCCCCGCCACGTGGGCCCCGCTCCCGGGCTACGTGGCTAGGTTAGCCCTTACTCACCTGTGCTCTGGTTCTCTTACCCGGGAAATTGGGCAAACAACAGTATTTGCCCCATTGGGTTCTGGAGGGGGCAAGTGGATGTCATCGAGCACCTGGACTAGTGCCCGGCTCAGAGAAGGGGCAGCGTGAAGCAAGGCTTTGGGAACTAGCTCTGGGTGAAGCCACGCAGCCCAGGTCGTGGGGCTGCGGGGATGGTTGGCCAGGGGTATTCGGGTCGCCTTGGGCTGGGGCCCAGGAAGGAGACTCCAAGTAGTTCAAGTGGGGATTTGTGCTGGGGGACACAGCCAACTCTCCAGGGCCTGCCCTGTGCCCCTGGGCACCAGGGAGAGGATGCAGCCAGGGGAGGGACTTGGCCCCTCTGCTCCCACAGCCTGTCTCTTTTCACGTTAACAAGATTTAGCTGTTTTACTCAAGATCTGTGTCTTCCTTGTACGCGATGCTGGGCACTTCCTGAATTGAGGGGACAAGACCCAGTATCTTGCTAGCAGGAAACTTATGTTAAGTCGGAAGTGTGGCCCTCGGTTCCCAAAGGGACCACAAGCATCTCAAGGAGGCTGCTTAGAGGACAGACTCCATGGCCTCATTTGCACCCCGCTGCAAGCACCTTTAAAGTCAAGCCCCGGCGCTCTGACCCCAGAATGAACCACTCCAAGGAAACTTATAACTAACCCGTGACCCATTTGAAAGCAAGACCCATCATCCAAGAGGGCAAGCTGAGAAAAATGGGTCATTATACGGAGAAGAAAACACGCTTGGGTTTAGAATAAACGTAGATTCTTTTTCCCAAAGAAGCACTTAGAAATCATCTCTTTGACTTTCAGTAGGTCAAGCTACTACGTCTAGAATTATAGCCATGCCCAGGTGCCAGCACTTTAGTGGGTTAGTAAAATCTTCAAGACGGCCTGGCCTGGGAGGTTTCAGCTCCCCTTCTAGGCCAGTGGCGCCTGGCTCCACCTAGGGGCTGCGTGACTTCCTGCAGGTACTGTCGCCTTCTCCAGGCCCCGGCCTGGGTTGCCACCTGCCCAGAGATGTTGCTAAAAATCAGAAAGAACTTCCCCTTGCTCAAATTTATACTGGGTTCCCTGTGATGACAACAAAAGCCACGCAGAGTCAGATAATTCTACTTTTGTCACACATATGGTAGCAAAAAAAAGGGGGGGAGGGGTATAATTATGTTTCTCAAGGGCCCTGGAGAAAAATCATGTTGGCTTCATGCATCAAATAATTGCTGTCTGAGGAGCCCAGGTGCCCTTCTTTGCTAGGGGCCCACGCAAATGGGTGAGCTGTGATTGCACCCGGCAGGAGCCAGGCCATGGCAGCGTCTGCCCCCGAAAGGACTGCCTCCTGACCAAACTCCTGCCCGGCACGGGTTCGGGTGAAACCGCCAGTGTTCACCTAAATGCTCAGATCTCGCAGGAAACAGAACTGCTTTTCTTCCACATCAGTCCCGTCACGTAGGTTGGCCTGATATTGGTGACCAGTGTCCTGAAGAAGGGTCGTACCTGGTAATGGTGGGGGGAGGGATCTGGAGCAATACGCCGTGAACCCCCCTTGCAGGCACTTTGCTGGTTGTGTGGCCTTAGGGAAGTTCTGAGTCCTCTGTGCTAATCCCACTGTTTTCCCGCATTCTGATAATATTGGTCACGTCTCCTGTAGCCTTACTGATGGTCTTTCTAGTTGTTTTATCAATTACTCTGACAGGAGTGTTGAGATCCCAGTCTATAAAAGTGGATTTGACTATTTCTTACGGCTGTCAGTTGTTGCTTTGCATATTTTGAAGCCCACCAACTAAGCACATATGCAATTAGGATTTTTACGTCTTCTTGAGGAAGTGACTCCTCTGTCATTATGAAATGTCCCACTTTATTGTTGATAACATTTCATGTTTGAAAGCTATTAGTCTGATATTAATGTGGCTACTCCAGTTTTTTTTTACTAGTGTTAATACTGTATTTTTTTTATTAATCAGGGTTCTCTAGAGAATCAGAACTAGTAGGATAGAGGTACATGGAGACAGAGTGGGAGAGAGAGAGAAAGAGAGAGAGAGACATTATGAGATTATGAGGGATTGGAGGCCGAGATGCCCCGTGACCTCCCACCTGGAAGCTGGAAGACCCAGGAAGGCTGGTGGTGTGATTCCACCCAAGTCCAAAGCCTGAGAACCCGGGAGCCTAGGGTGAAACCCACGCCCACACTGGGGAGGGCCTTTTGCTTCACTGAATCTACTGACTCAAATGCTGGGACGCACCCTCGCAGACACACCCGGAAGGAATGTTTAATCTGGGCACCCTGCGGTCTGTCGAACTGACACATGAAATTAACCACCGCGGTCTTCTGTCTTTTCACTGAAACGTTTAGTCTCTGTGTTTAAAGTGTGTTTCTTCACCAACTCACACGGGGGTTGCTAACCATGTCAAATCAGGATAGAGGACAGTTTCAAGGAATCAATTACGGTGGCTCACTTTGCGAACCGTGGGGTCATCTCTAGACACGCTTGGTTTCTTCTCTTTCTTCTTCCATATCTTATTGGTTTGGCTACCAAGGCCTGGCCGTCATCCTTCTAACCGACTTTTAGTTTCATCCTTTCTTCTCCATCATCACCTTCACCTTCACCTTCCGTTAGACTCCCATGGTCTCGCTCCAGGCAAAACCAGAGCTACACTATTGGAACCCAGGCATTACAACAACCAACAAATGGGAAGCGGGCTCAGGCTGAGCAAGGGAGCGGCCCCCACAGCAGCAGATAGATAAAGCGCGTCCCCTGTGGGCCCGCGGAGAGCGGGGTCTCGCGTTTTTATGCGGTCTGACTATCTCTGCCTCTTACAGAGGGTTTAGACCATTTATACCTAATGAAATGATCAATATGCTCGGGTTTAAGAGAATTTATTAATGTATTTTTAGAGAGGGAGGAAAGGAAGGAGGAAGAGTGGAAAAGAAACATCAACCAGTTGCCTCTCATGCACCCCAACCAGGGTCTGGGCCCACAACCCAGGCACATGCCCTGATCAGAATTCTAACTTTCGTTTTGAGGTACGTCACCCATCCCACTGAGCCACGCCAGTCTGGGCAGACCAAGGGAGGGTTCTGTTTGCACGACTCCATCCGCATCATAGGGCCCTGCGCCTTTCTGCACATGGACTAAACGTGACGAAGGCATATTAGTGAGGTTGGAAAAAGGAAGAACTCAGAGGAATTAAAGGAAAACAAAAGTTGATCAAAGAGATAGGGAAGCACTCTCATGCGTGCCTATCATCGCAATTTTTTAAAAATCCTCACCCGAGGGTCTTTTTTCTTTTTTAGTTCATTTTAAAGGGAGAGAAAGGGAGAGGGGGAAAGAGAGAGAGAGAAAGAGACATTGATGTGAGAGAGAAACATCAATCGGTTGTCTCCTGCACACACCCAGATCAGAGATCAAACCTGCAACCTAGGTACGTACCCCAACCGGAATTGAACCCACAACTTTTTGGTGTACAAGACAACCCTCCAACCAACTGAGCCACCTAGCCGGGACTGTCATCACAATTTTTTTTTTTAGATGTTATTTATTTATTTTTAGAGAGAGGGGAAGAAAGGGAGAGAGAGGGGGGAAGGGAGGGAGAGAAGGGGAGTTAACATGCATCGGTTACCTCTCATGGGTCTCCTACTGGGGGCCTGGCCTGCAACCCAGGCATGTGCCCTGACTGGGAATTGAACTGGCAGCCTTTTGGTTCACAGGCTGGCATTCAATCCACTGAGCCGTACCTGCCGGGGCTTATCGCGATGTTTAAAAAATAAGTGTTAAATTTGGAGTGGAAGGATAATTAGCATTCATCAAATTAAGAGTATGCATATGTCGCTAAAGTTATCATTACATTACTAACAAATCGTTTTGTGTTTTTAAGTGTAAACCTTGAAACTGCCTCCCACCAAGATAATAAGTCAGAGTCTGCACTCCCAGTGCGGTGAAAACAGAGGCGGCCGCTAACAGGCCTGAAGGCTGTGTCACAGCCTCATCTAATTGACAGACCAGTTTCTGTGAAAGCCAGATGGGCCCCGGAAGACCGCCTGCAGCACACGCCGTCACGCGGCAGCCCCCACTGCAGACATGGAGCCTTTTTATTTACTTATGTTTTTGGTGGTAAAATATACATAAACATAAGATTTACCATCTTTTAAAAATTCTTTCTTATTTATTTATTTTTAGAGAGGGGGAAGGGAGGGAGCTATGAGCAAAACATCAATCAGTTGCCTCACACACGCCCCCAACTGGAAACCTGGCCTGCAACCCAGGTGTGTGCCCTGATTGGGAATCGAACCAGCCACCTCTCAGTCACAGGCTGGTGCTCAATCCACTGAGCCGCGCCAGCCAGGGCACCTTCCTAACCATTCTTAAATGCCCAGTTCAGGGGCATTAACACGTTCACACTGTTGTGTAGCCGCCGCCACCGTCCATCTCCAGAGCCTTTAACTGGCCCAACTGGACCTCTGTGCCTGTCGAACACTAACTCCCTGCCCCCGCCCGGTGCCC
>PVJD01014370.1:0-29423 GCA_004026545.1 Mormoops blainvillei
CAGTGTGGAGCAAATACAGCTTCGGTCCGCTCAGACTTAAACAAATGTCTCTTCCCACAACCGTTCAGAATGTCAGTAGCTCCAGAGAAAGATGTTAGATTTGTAGGGGAAGGTATGAAAATCAGAAAACTCTGCAGATTTTTTTTTTTTTTTTGTCTCAATGAAATCTTAGGATGCCAAGAGTTGATTGTTTCAAAGGACTTATTCCCATAAGACATACTCGGCATTTATACAACATTTTATTACGTGTTCTTTTTCTTTCATGCCAAATGGCTAACCATTATGAATAGTTAACTTGGCAGTAAACCCTCAGAAAGAGATGACGATGATCAGAGCCCCACCCTTTGCGGTTTAAAATTGAGCCTACCACAAGGCCCAAGATACTCTCATAATTACTGGAACCTCTTTCTAGGAGTTTGCATAGGAAGGAGACAGGGAACTAGACCAACATGAAGGATCTACACCAAACACTGCCCATTAACTAGATCAATTCTGTCATTTGCACTCTGAGCTAGGCGTTATTATCCCATGTTGGACATGAGGAAACTGAGCTGAGATCTATTAACTTGCTTAATGAACCATAATTAGAAAATTATAGATCAGAACTGGAACCCAGGTCCTTCCTCTTTCGCTTGCTAAGTGAATGGAACAAAGCACTCGGGAGCTGTTTGGAAGTTTTTCTCTCTGGGCCTCATTCCAAAGGATCCCCACTTCCCTTCCGTTCCCATTTCTCCCATTCTCCTTCCTCTACCGCTTCTCTCTCCCCTTCCTCCTCTTCCTCCTCCTCCTTCGTTTTTAAAATTTCCTTCCAATCTCCAAGTATATGGGTATTTTCCATTAGCTTCTCCAGGTACACTCTTTTTCACACTGATCTGTGCTCCAAAAACAGTCACCCTTGCCCTCTGGCTTTGCGCTCTGTTTCGTCAACGGGAGGCCCTGGTGGCCCTGGAGAGAGGGAGAAGATGATGCTCCTTGAGGCACTTATTTCCCAGGCTCCCTCCCGGCCTGGACGCGCATTTGCCGCCCAGGCCCTGCGAGGCGGCCATCTTCTACACTGACCCCCTCTGAGCTGCAGTCACCCCACAGGTCCCAAATGTTTCGATCTCAGGACCCCTCTAGGCTTCTAAAATTAGAGAGCTTGTGTCTATCTCTCGCTGTTTACCATGTTAGAAATTCAAACTGACAAATAAACACAAGAGTACACAAGCATACAGGGTGGAGCAAAAGTAGGTTTACAGTCGTGAGCATGCCAAACACACAGTTTATTCTTGTAATATTAGGCAGTAATTACTGTATTATTTTTCCATAATGAACAACTGTAAACCTATATTTGCCCAACTCTGTATATTCCATTGGCCATCAGAGCAATGAACCCATTACAAATCATGTAGCCTTTGGAAAATTCTATTGTGTACTCATGAGAGAATAAGGGTGAGAAGGAAAAATATGTCCTGGTATTATTATAAAAATAGTTTTGGCCTTGTGGTCCTATAAAAGAGTGTCAGGGACCCAACAGATTTCCAGCTTGGAGAACTACTGACCAAACTGCTCCTTCAGACTTGCTCTGGGATGCTTTTCCATTCTGTGTTGAATGCCTTCAGTCTGTCCATAGGGCCATCCTTCCTCTGTTCATCTCCCCTCAGTCATTCTCTTTGAGTGTATCTTCTGTTTGCGTCAGGGACACTGACTCATCACTGAGTAGGGGAGGGCTGCAATTTCACCTTGGAGGAAGGCTGGGGGCCAGAAGTGGATCAGAAATGTCAGCAGCAAAGAAAAACTTTCCTTTTGCCTGCCCTGACCTTTTTCCAGTGAACTTTGATTCATCTTTTAAATTGTATTTATCATTTCTTTACTGATAAAAAGGAGTGCCTGGAATCAGAGATCCTTGTTTTTCTTTCCTGGATCCAGGCCAGAACATAAGAGATTTATTTCCTTTTACAGGTGTAGACAAACTGGACCATCTTCAGAGGAAGACAAATAAGACTTTGGAAACCAAGTTCATGAGGAAGAAATAAAGAAATGGTTTCTTCTGAAGAGAAGAAAGAAGCCTCAGAGGAACTTGGCCATTTTCAGCTGTCTCTTCATCGGCTGGCCTTTCTTGTTTTAGGGAAGAATTCTTCATTCCTGCTGTGATCCTGATGAATTTGGAACAGATCTTAATTTCCCCATATTGCTTTATATTGTCATTATTTACATACTTCTCTTCTCCCTTTCTAGACAGTTTTAGTCGCCAAGGTGTGTAATAAATGTTTGTCGAATAAAGCCGTAGAGAGAGCAATTTTTTTCATAACTACGATTTTGTTTTCTTTAGTCAGCTGGAGACAATTCATGCTTCCCAGGCTTATTGAGGTGTCAGAGATCTACAAAGAACTGCACACAGTGACTATGCACTGTCAGGACAAATGCAGGCACCTGTGATACCATTAGCATAATCAAGGACCTCTCCAAAACCTCTCAGCCTCCTATGCTTATGTCTTATTTGTTTATTTATTTTTGTGGTAAGAACACTTAATATGAGATTTACCCTGTTAAACTCAACGAATTTTGAGGAGCAAATACCATACTAACTATAGGCACTATGTTGTACAGCAGATCTCTAGAATTTACTCATCTAGCTGAACCGAAACTTTATTCTTGTTGAACAACAACTCCCCATCCCCCTACCCTTAAACCCTGGCAGCCACTATCTTATTCTCCACTTCTGTAAGTTTGATTATTTAGGGACCTTACATATGTGGAGTCGTGCAGTATTATTTTTGTAAATCGCTTAGAAAGTCATTTAATGGATCTGCAGAAGTCCCAGAGGGCTTATGCTGGTGTTGTGATTCCTTGACTGTACACACTGGACTTGCCATGAAGATGCTGAGTTTCAATCCCAGCCCCAACGCTGACCAGTGGAGCTGCCTTTCACAAAATACTTCCTTGTCTTAAACGTCAGGGCCTCAGAATGAATAGTTTAGAAGAGTAAACACCAGCTTGTGTCTGTGATTCCCTGTCCCAGGGTACCATTGCAAGGTATCCGGTAATCCACCCACAAGGGTACCAAACATTGTTGGCTGCCTAAAAAATTAGTATCTCTGGCTCATATCTGAATTACTTTTTCACGTATGTAGTGATAATTGATAAAATACAAAACTCTTAAGTCATTCTTAAAATTGCTGAATCTATTTTGTATTTTTGACAATGAAGAAATAAAATTATCTGCTGTGGTGGGGTCCACAAAATACTCTGGCACTTGGGAAAATTGGAAACTGCTAAGGCTCAAGCCTCAGTTTTGACTCTTAAGTCTATGGATCTGATGACGCAGAGAGCAGGAGTGAGGTGGTATCTCTCGCCTGAAGAAAGGAAGGGCTTTGCTAACCATAGTTAGGAACAGTGATCGAGGGAATATCTACAAAACCCAATGAACATGTCTTCTAGTTTCCTAACTGATTTCTCCTTCAGAGACGGTACCCATGACATAAACACAAGGGCCCATATATGAGAAGAGTATGAAGGTGTTTAAAGGGGTAAAGGCAATGACTTTTTTTGAAGCAGGTAAAACATTATTTGTTGTCCCTTTCATCCATCCTAATCTGTTATCATCACTCGAAAATATTTTAGAAACTTCCTTTCTCTAATGGATGAAGAGAACTTGGCAGAAAAATGTAAGCTACTTAACACCATGCTTTGGCTTTGAGAGCCACTAAATAGAAAACGAGAAATTCTTTAACTTTCAGGTATATCAGCCAATATTCAGTTACAGGAGCTCAGTGACAATTGAATGGGAATTGTCAACTCTTAGAACAAATGAACTAAAAAATAATGCTTTAAAGTGTTTCAATAAATAACTGTCCCCATATTTTCCTACTTACTAAAATAATATATGTCCATTGTAGAAGTTGGAAAGTACAGAAAAGCTCAAAAGAGGAATATGTAAACTACCATTAATCTACATGCAGTATTTGATATTTCTGCATGTGTCTCAGTTTCTATATTTATAGATTTACAATTATTTCATATTATTCATGCTTTTTGATGACTTGCTTTCTATTAAAACCTTTTATTATCTAAGACTAGGTACATATAAAGGACTGTAAGTAAGGTATACGTAAGTGATCAAGCATGATGATAGAATGAACCACTGTGGGGTTACCACACGCCTTATGGACTCCAACACCCTAGTAATGACTGGACAGACCTAGGAGCTCCTCCCATGTTCATCTATGTGGTGACCATGTGAAATGTTTTGTTTATAATCCCCTTGTTTAAAAAAAATGTTTTTTAAACCACCTAAACGATTTAATTTTAATTATGTTTATTTCAAATCATGTGATAGTGTTTTTACTATTTCCCTTGAGATGATTTTAATTCAATTACATATTTTATATTTATAATTTGTCAAGTTATACATAGCTGTATTGCAAACTTTTATTGATGTGTAGTATATAATTGTGTAAGTATACTGTGGTTTATCTATTTTTTTCTGTTGATGAACATTGAGGTTTCAGGGTTTTTGTTTTTGTTTTTTTTGCTATTTCAAAAAAAAACACCCCATCTTGCAAATTTTTATGTTTCCTGGTACACATGTGTAGGAACTTTTCTAGGGTACATGCCAGGAGTAGAACGGATCATAGATAGATATATACATATAATAATAAATTGTTTTCCAAAGTGGTTTGTACTCCATTAGCAGTACATAAAAGTCTCCATTCTTTTACATCCTCGGCCATATTAAATATTTTCCATTTGGTATCACCTATATATTTCTCAGTATGGTTTCAATTTGCATTTCCTTAGTTACTTTGAAATGTTTATTGGACATTTGTGTTTTCCTGTCTGTGATATACCTGTTCAAGCCTTTTGTTCATTTGTCTACTGTTATGATAAAGCTTCTTAAAAAACATTTATTTGTTTATTTTTTCGAGAGAGGGTAAAGGAGGGAGAAAGAGGAGAGAAACATCCACGTGAGAGAGAAACATCGATCAGTTGCCTCTTGTATACCCCCAACCTGGTACTGAACCCACAACCTAGGTGTGTACCCTGACTTGGAATTGAACTGGTGACCTTTCACATTGCAGGACAACACCCAACTCACATAGCCACACTGGTCAAGGTCTGACTGACCTCTCCTTACTGGTACGTAACTAACATTACCGATTATTAGGAAAGGGGGATTCTGTTACTGTTATAGTGTTTATGGCTGACATCGCCAATCAGAAGCTGTTTCTAGCCCCTTTTCCCTAGCTGTGTCCTAATATTGAAACTTCAAAGCCACGTGATCTCTTTCTCGGACTCCCCTGCAACTAGAAGTGGCCAGGTGACTCATTTTGAGGGTCATGTCACATACGCCTAAATCTTTTGTTGATATATCTAAAAAAGCATCTGCTCTCCTGATAAAAGGATACAGACTCCGCTGCCACAACCTTGCACCGTCTTTGTGCAATCCTGGCTTGAGTGTAGATGTAGCGCTTGGAGCTACAATGGCCTTCTGGTAGGCATAAGGGAAAGGCCAAGAGATTTACGAAAATTCTGGCCTTGAAGATTCTTACACCCTGTTATCTCCAAATTTCTGGTTATGCGATTAAAAAAAATAAATCCTGGTTTTCCTAAGTACTGGAAATCTAATTTTCTTTGAATGAAGGATGACTGCCATCCTGGCCTCTTTTACATGCTTAGTCCTCGGACTAGAGTCACACCTCCAGCAGTGTCCCAACAGGAAAAAGGTGTCCCACAAACAAGCTTATTACATCAGGATATAAATTCCTTAACAAGGCTAGTGTGAGCTGGCCCCTCTTCTCCGTTTCCCTTCATGTTTTATCTGCCTTTTGTGTGTGTACCTTCATCTACTGGACCCTTTATCATTTCCAAGAAAATACTAAATTCTTTCCTACTGCATGGCCTTTAACCATTCCATTTCATTTGCTTGGATTCCCTGTCCCTCTAACTTTCCTTCCCTTCTAAATGAGACCTGACTGTTATTATCCCTTTGCAAAGCACATCACAATATGTCTCCCCCGCTAGTCTTCAAGTTTAGACTTTGAAAGTAGATTCTATGTCTGTTTTGTTCATTGTACGCCCCACATAGCCTTGCGTGGCCCTTGGGAAAGAGGAAGCACTTAAACGTATTTTGTTAGAGGCACAGGTGAATATCTTGTGTGCCACCCAAGTGTCAACACAAAGCCTACCCTTGGTTTCTCTTTCACTTTCCAGACTTCAGGGTTTTCATCTTGGAGATGGGCTAATAATTCATACCTGTCAGTACTGTTTGAGAATTAAATGTGATCTTGGTATATATATCACAATATGCATATATATATATGCATGCTTAGATATGTGCTTGGAATGTGGTTTGGTCATTCGCCTCTAGTAAGAGGAATCTTTATTCCCCAATAGCGAGTTTTCCTTCTAACTTTTTTTCCCCATGATTTAGAAGTAATGCTTGATGTAATTATCAGGGAGAATTTTAATTCAATTCAACACGTGTTGAGTGCTTGCTCATATATTGTATATGTCAGGTACTTTATATACACAGTACCTTATTTATTTTTATGACATAGCCTTTGTTATGGCCCCCTTTTTATAGGGGAAACTGAGGCTAACTGAGAGCAGGGACAAGCCTCATGGGCACTCGGCCCCTGCTTGTGGACATGCACAGTGAAATTGTGGTTGGTTGGAAGAGTCTGCTATTTAAAGCATATGTTTTCTATATCTGCTTCATTCTGTTCTTTTTCTGAGAAAAAGGCAAAGCAGAATAAAATGTGCTGATATCAGAATTTTTTAAAAGAAAAGCAACTTCCAGAGTCTGCTTGGAGGTCAATACAGATTTTCATTCCAATCTCCTCCCCTCCTAGATCCACAGACTCTAAAATGAAAACTGACGCTCAATCTGGTGCTCCCACGGCAGGATCCTCAGCCAGAAAACAGTGACGGACTCAGGCTTTGCCTGGCATACTCTGGAGGTCCAGAGAGCAGATTAATACACAGCACAGAGATTTTGCTACAATCATTAAAAACAAAAGGCATTTATTTTAACCAGAGCTCCTCCTTTAGCACCTTACATGTAGATGGTGCTTGAAACACATTCCGTGAGTCTCATCATATAGTGGGGTTTTATTATATTTTTCAGTGTAGTTTATTTTGAATGCCACTAAATTTAATACAGCAAGGCTCTTCAAAATTTGCCCCAACCTAGTTTTCCGATTTCCTAAGTTTTCCCACCCTTGCACATAGTTCTAACTACGCTCGAGTACTGTTTCCTAGGTTTGCCCCCATGTTTATAATCTTGGGGCCTTTGTTATGCCATTTCTGTTTCCTAGAATCCCTGTTACCCAGGCCCATCTCTTAAAAAAAAAAAAAAAGGGCAACTCACCAGGTAGGTCTCTGTTAGGCTAACTTTTTCTCTGTTAAGCCCATTCCCGGTAAGATATATCCACACCTCGGAGCTTCCAAATCTAGATATAATTATGGCAACATTCCCCATCTTGTGGCATATGGTGTGGCTGGTGGATAGACCATAGGCTTTGGAGCTGGGTGTACCTGGGTATACATTCTTACTCGGCCACGTAAAAATCGTGCACATTGGCATGATTTACCAAAATGTGAGCTTCCGCTTCCTCTTTAGAAACAAGGCTGCTGTTACCCGCCGGTCAGGGCTGCTGTGAGAAAAAGGAAGCAAGCATTTACGCGGCTCGGCGCAGAGTCGCGCTCGGAGTCAGCGGCTGCCTGGCCGTGCTTATTCGGGTTCTCAACGCAAATATCATCTCTTGAGAATGGTCCCCACTTAATACCCCGCCCCTCCGCACCGCTCCTTTCTTTAAGCCTTGCACTGAGGTGGTCTCAATGCAAATTCCAACTCTACCGCTTACTAGAGGGTAAGTTACTTAACTCTCTCCTTTACTTGCCTAATAAGTAAAATGGAGCTAATAATGAGCTCATAGTCATGTTAGAGAGATAATTTATACCTTAGATTAGTGCCAAACATGGAACACATTCTAGCTGTAACTGTATTGTTCACTCCTCTATCCCCAGGGTCCACATTAGTGCCTGGGCCAAAGGTAACTCATTTCATAACTGTTGAATGATGAATGCATATGCTCTCGTTCTTTTTTCCTTCCCCTGTGGCCCCTGTGGGGTAGGAAGAGGGTGCCATTGCTCTTAGGTGCGCAATGCCCAGCACAGGGTGTGGCACCAGGCAGCCCTTAGTCAGTTTCACGGAACGGAAGGGAAATTTTTCTGCCGTGTCTCCATGCTGCATTTTCAGAGAACAGTCGGCACTCTGCCCATCTCTCAGCAACATCTTGCTACCACTTACTCAGACTTACTTAAAAGAGGGTGACCCAGGAATAAAAAGCCACTTCCTCTCTGGCATGACAAAGACTCAGATTACTGTCTCTCTTGACTGGGCACAAGATTTACCTAATTCCACTGGCAGATTCATTTAGACTATGCCCTATTTGGCGGACATCAAGAAGATTTTTTTCCATTTTGTGGGTCTAATCCTTTGAATCAATATTTGTTCCCACCTCAAAATATTTGTTTACACTCAGAGGCTGCTAAGCTCCTGTGGTATCTCCAAAGTTGAGGAGAGGCGTGGGCCATGAGAAGGCGATCTGGGAAAAAGAAGGAAGGGTCCATCCCGACAGCATCTCAACAGGTCAGGGGCTTTGCTTTCAAGTAAAACTAGTCAGGCATTTCTTCAGTGAATTTATTTAACCTCTTTGTAAGCTTCTAAAAAGAGGAGGTGTAGGAGAAACGTAGAGACAGCCTATTAAAATTCAGCCTGATCAGCAAAGAGAAGTAGGCCATGGCTGACTAACAGAGAGGCATTGACCGAGAGAAGCCTTGGCACCAGGAGTCTGCACTGCTCGAATGTTCTTTTCTTCCAAAACAAGAGGATGTCCCAAAGCATGGAGTTATATTGTCCATGTCTGGGTTTATAGAGTGTGTGTTTCTCTCATGTAGAGCCCACAGCACGATACCTTTGGCTCACCCTCCATCCCCTCCCTTCATCTCGACAGGACACAGACTATTTTTGTCCATTCTCAACACCATTATCACTGAGTTTTCTTTCTATTGCCAGATGTAATATCTGCACACAGCCTGCAGGCAGATTCTGAGTCTGCTGCTAGACAGGTGCCATTTCATAATATATTCATTTTTCATTCCAACCTAAGAGTCTTTCCCCAGGTCCTCTTCTGGCTGGTGACTTTTCAGATCAGATAAGGAGGAAGGGGAGAGGGGGAGGGGGAAGCAGGAAGCATAAAATTTGAAACTTGAGACTTTTAAACCAGATGTGACAAAAGTCTGTTTGAGAGAATGGCATTCCCACTTTCACTTGAGTGTCCTTGAAAATGGGTGTGAAAGTTGAAGCATGAAAATGTCAATCAAAGAACTTACAGAATAAGGACATTCTCGTAAAACCTAAGTGAAATTAAACATTCCCCAATTTTCTTACTTTTTAGACATAAGAATGAGACATAGTCCTTTCATTTGGTACATGATCTTTAATTTGGCTTCTTTCTTGCACAATTGAACATAAATTGGTATGTTTCAGGCTGTGTACAGCTGAGGCCAGAGTTTACTTGTTGGACAGGTTTAAAATTTGTTGTCCTTGACTCAGTTTTATTAAGGTAATAAGGCCTACTTTTACTTTCTGTAGCTGTCACTTAGCTATTATAATTATCATTGTAGTTACTGTCATCACAGATGAGGAAGGGACACCACGGTTGTCTGTGGGGCAGCATCTCCATGTCACTGTGTTCATTTTATCAACTGAGTGACAGTGATGCATTAAGTAGAAAAGTTGTTAAAAGACAAATATTGTATAGTCAAGAGGCATCTGTGGTCAGCGAAAACATGGGCTTTGTAAACAAGGGAGGGCTTGAATAGAGCGTGCCGGCTTTAAAACTCTTTCCATGGCTTCTGGGGTCCAAAAGACCATAATATACGTAAAGGTTAATGCTTTAAATATCATCATCCTAATGAGCTATAGTCTGGTAATGGAAGGAAGAAGGAGTCAGAATAAAAATAAATCCTGTTGTTAGCTAGGAGAGAAATTTATTTGCCCTGGAGGGGCCTGGCCAGTTTTAACACTTGGAAACTCTTCTCATCTGTCAGCCAATCCAAAGTCACCCAATCGGGGCTTTGTCCTTTTCAGTCGGGCAGAATGAAGGTCATGGACTTTACAGCTGGGGAGGCCTGGCCCAGAGCTGGGCTGCCCAGCCTCAGCATAAGCTTGGGTACATTCATTACACCCTCTAAAACTTTATGTCACTTGTAAAATGGGGATAGCGCTGCTTACTTAATATTATTGCTTAGAAGTATTGTGAAGTTTAAATAGACACAAAAAATTATTAACATAGTCTAACAGAAACAATGCTTACACCTATGTTCTTCAACTTAGGATATTTGGCAATATTGGAGACATTATTGCAACTGTAGGGTCGGGGCAGTAGATGCTATTGGCATGGAGTGGGTAGATGTCAGGGATGTTGCCAAACGTCGCATGATCCCCAGAACAGCCACTACGAAAAGGAATTACACGTCTCAAAATGTCAATAGCAACAAGGCTAAGAAACTCTGGCTAGGTAAATAATAGTCATTATGCATCAGGCTAATGTTCCTGTACATGTCTGATCTCTTTGAATGGTACAGATTCCACAACATGGATGCTGAACTTAAGGTTGCTAATAATAGCACCCACTCATTTACAAGCAGCTTTCAGATAGATAATCTCACTTGATTTTCAAAAGCATCCGTTGTTCAGTATTATTCGTTCAATCTCCATTTCCCAGGTGGACAAACTGAATGAACAGCACGCCCAAGTCTAGGCTGATTTCAGTTCCCCTGCTCCATCCACATGCATACAGCGCATTTAGGTAACACAGGAGCTCAGCTTCGAATAATTTGGGTAATGCGTTCACCTGCGAGGTGGAACAGATGATACTGATCTACGGAGAGCAATTATTGTAAGAATGACACGAAATGACGCACACAATAGACACTCAAAAATCACAGCTCTATCAATACCCCTTCTTTCTCTTCTTGACTAGGCCTCAAAGAGTCCTCAACCCTCCATGTGTAAGCCAAGAGACGCCCCCCAAGGCCAAGCCAGGCCTCGTGTGCTCTGTTGGGTCCCCTAGCAGAAGCCTGGGCACGAGTCCCAGGCTTCACCAGGCCCCATGATCCACAGTTGCTTTGTTCACTGAGTGACACTGCCTGTCAGGCACCACCCTGTGCTCGTCACCGAGACTTTGTGGGAGCCGTCAGTCCTTCTCGCACCCACCACCCCAGGGCTGACGCCTTGACAACCATGTCACTGCTCTCTCATTACTTATCGGGAGGGTCACCTTTCTGACAGACAGCTTTGAAAATTCTTTATTAAAAATGTTTTTAGAAGAAAAGACAGATTATAGTTCTGACATGCTCTACTTATTATGACATGAAACATTGTTCTTGTTCCTTTTGCTTGGGGACTTTTAACTGCTGGCTGGCTCTGTGGTATATCACCATAATACATTGGTTATTTGGTCAGACCTTCCATGACCTTTACACATTAATTCATTCACATTCATTCATTCATCACTCATTGGTACATTTGCACATCTGTGGTGAACCTAGTGCTGTGCTAGACGCTTGCTGGGTAAAATAATACATTTATCTTTAGTCCTTGATCCTGAGGACACTCCAGGCAATACAAGGATAGAGAGAAAGTAAAATTTTAAAGTAGTAAGTGCAATAAAAGAGGTATGTGTTGTACCTGGTAACTCAAACTCCGGCAGATGGGAACCAGGATTGGCGGTGGATCTGCAGAGGGGGGCGCCCGCTTCACTGGATGGTGATAGGGAGGTAGCAGTAGAGGCTGAAGGTGGATGCTGTTGGGATTATACTGAAACCTGTGTGCAGGGCATGGAAGGGGAGTGAGCACCCAGCCCTGACATAGGTTGCTGATACTTCATCTTGGAAGAATGCCTGGATGCCAAGGTTTTGGCCTTGAGTGATTTTTAATGGTCCTGACACATGTCTGACGAATAATATTTCAAAGGTACAACTGAGTATCTGAGTGTATATTATCAGGGAGCCCTAGAAAAGGGATTTACTAACCTCGTCTGGGGTGCAGATGGGGGTAGCAGCCAATGTGATATTTCAGCAGGGCATTAAGTATTCAGGGAGTCTCACTGTGTGGGGAAGGAGAGTGAGGGTGTTCTGGGCACAGCACATGTGAAGGTGATACGATCAGAAATGGATGATGATGTGGTTAGAGCAGAGCATGGGGAGGCTGAGTGCAGGTGAAGATCAAGGGCACTTGGGGGCCATCTGAATGCTAGCCCATGGAGTCTGGACTCTCTCCAGCAGGACTTGCGGGCTTGTGGCTGGTGTACGCAGAGGGGCAGCCCGGTGTGATCTGCACTATAGACACGTCTCCCTGGAGCAGTGCGGCGCTGTGGGAGCGGGAACCGGGCGCTCAGAGGCAGGAGGCAAAGACATAGTGTGCAGTAAGGGAAGGGGCTAGTAAAAGGAACCCTGAAAAAGTGGTCTGCTCATTTGTCACAGTGCTAATGTCTCCCGCATCCCTATGCACGTGCAGAATGTGGGGTTACTGATTTGACTCATCCTCTCAGTAAACAACCAGCTCCCGGTTGACAGAGCATCTGCTATGCTTCATCAGGCACAATGCTCATCATGCCACATGTTGTCTCAGTTCATCTTAATGACACTACAAAGCAGGCTTTATCAAGTGTGAATTTCAGAGAGTTTAGAGATGGGCAAGTTCAGAGTAGTTAGTGCGGAATTGAAATTTGAACTCCAGTCTCTTTAGCTCTGAAGGCTTCTGTGTTAGTATATCCTACTGTGTATAGTGGATCCATCCTTGTGGGATGAGAAACGCCTGCAGGTTGTGAAGCTCACCTTCCTTTCTGGACTGTGACTTGGAGTCTTTAAAATACCAATGTGGGCAGAAAAATCAAAACTTTTGGTGAGGTAGGGATTGGTGGAAAAGAGAAAAATGAGAATAAAATCTCTACCTCTAACTTTTGTTTTGGGCTTGAGTAAGTTTGTTATCCTCTTTAAATCTCAGATTTTTCATCAGTAAAATGAAACAAATCACATGCAAGATATGTTCTGCCTTAACATTCCTGAGATGCTGTGCCATGAACTGAGCTTGTTACCATATAGTAGAAAGCAACATTGCAAAGGTAATGGCTTTCAGTTCTTTGGCCCGGTCTCGAGATAAAATATGAAATCACCACGGTCAGTTTTAGAAGAGAACAGAAATGTTGTAAACTGCCTAAGGTTTCTAGATTTAGCAAATTAAAATTTAGGGTATTTAGTTAAATTACAGTTTCAGATAAGCAACAAATATTGCCTTATTATAAGCATGTCCCATGCTATATTTGGGACATGATTATAGTAAAAGTTTTCCATTGTTTATCTGAGCTTCAGATTTAACTGGCACCCTGAATTTTGACTGGCAACCCTAAAGTCTTGACAAAGTAACAGTGATGGCATAGCTGATTGACGCCAGAGGAAAGGCTGAGGAAAGGACAGGGGAGCCGACTTCCTCACCTCACAGAGTGGCCAGCCAGCTGACTCTCTGTAGTGAGAGTGAAAGAAACAGAGGTTTAAGTTTAGTATTTGTAGTTATAAAAGTAACCAATGGAAAAACAGAGCAGGAAAATACAGTAAAAATAATAACATTCCCAGGCGGGAAGGAGAACAGGAGGGACGTAATACAAGACCGATTCCAGGATACAGTCTATTGTAGGTAAGTCATAACGTAAAAGTGTAAAAATATTATTTAGCATTATGGTGGTAGTTACCAAAGAACCAAAAATGAAACAATTAAAAAAGGCTTTCTCTGGCAGTGGGGCTTGACAAGAAGGTGAAAAGAAAGTTACTTTTCATTTTATTTTACCCTCATTAGATTTTTAAATTTTATGTCCTGTAAAAAATTAGATTAAAAATAAAATAATTATGTCAATCAGTATTACTGCCAATCATCCTCAGCAAGTTATAAAGTTTTTGCTAGTGTGTAATCTCATGTTCTCAATCCAAGCCTTATTTTATTTTCTTCTACCATATTTCTTTGGGTATAAAAGTATTAACAATCAGATTTACAAACCCAAAGGATGCACAAATATCTCCTATCACTGTGACATGATGTGTGGCAAACGTATTTCCCTGTTTTTTAGTGTAAAAGATGAAACCCTTCACATAAATAAACATGGTTCATTTAATTTACAACACAATTGAGCAGAGGTACTCCCTTAGCGTGACTTTAATTGTGAGCCGCCATACATTGCCCTTAACGCAGACTTCCAAATGAATTATGCTTTCATAAGCAGAAATCGAAGTGCTAGCCAGAGCAAAGCCTGGATGATTTGCTTCACCTAACTTAGAAGTGTATGAATTTTCATCCGACACTTCCATTCATTTGGAAGGGAGGCACGAGGGTTCAGCTGGGGCAGTCAGAGAATGTCAAGTATTAAGAAATCACTTGATGTTGAGGCCTGATCGTGTGTGTGTGGTGGGGGGCTATATAGCATGACTAAGAGACAGAAGGTTTGAACCATAAAAATGTCACCGAATTCAAAGCGAAGGCCCATTTAGAGAATGCTTGTTAAGTACTGCAAAAACATACAGCTTAGTTTTGATTAACGGCACTTCTATTCAAAATACGGGGTCCGGCAGAAGTAACCCCTGCATGAGTGTGGTTGGTGGGGTAATAACATGTGTGTCATAATTTATAGTTTTAATTTGAACATTTCACCTAAAATGTCATATGGTGTGCTTGAATGTGATATTGTTATGTCACAGAATTACACGCTTATGATTTTGTAATAAAAGATTTTGTAATAAAAAAGGGGTGTTATTTGTACTGGACCCTTTATTACTAATGCACCCGGCAGTCCACAAACCCCAAGTCACCTTACATCAGAGGGGATCTTTATAGTTTTTGAACTTTGCTGCCATCACCAGCTGGTTTCAGTCTTTAATACGAACTTGTAATGTGTTAAAGTACACCGTGTTTATAAGGGCAGTAAAGACCCTCAGCAAGCTTGCTGTATCTCCCAGGAAGGAGATCAATGCCACACCTGATTCCTGGGCAGTGCGGCAGGGCGGCTTTGAAGGGAGGTGCACAGCAGCCGCTCGTTAACCCGGCTCTTCTCTCGTTGCCCTGCATTGGAACCAAACCCTTTCTTCGCAGCCTGGACCAAAGGCCACCTCTTCCAGAGAGACCTTCTGTCTCCCCTAAATCAAGAACTAATATCCCCATCACTTCTTCCAGAGCTATTCTGAAGAGTAAATAAAATGATGATGGAAGCTTAAGATGGGACTAAGGACCTAATCATTTATAATATGTAAAAGGAAAAAGCCAAGCCCTATCTAGTTTCAGTGCAAAAGATACAGGAGCTATAAAGGTAACAAAGAAACGGCAACAACAGCTACCCGCACAGTCTCCGCCGTTTGCTGAGTGCCTTTTACTGGCAGATTAGGGGTTTTACAGTTTTCATCTCATTTACTTCTTACCACGGGATGAGGCATTATTATTCCTCATTGCAAAGCAGAGAAAATGAGGCACAGAGGGGTTAATATCCAAAATACATAAAGAACTCATGCAACTCAACAGAAAAAAATCAGATTAAAGAATGGGCAGAGGAACCGAACAGGCATTTCTATGAAGACATGCAGAGAGACAGAGATACAAGTAAATGTACTCATCGTCACTATCCATCAAGAAAATGCACATTAAAACAACAATGAAATGTCACCTCATGCTTGTTAGGATGGCTAGCATGAAAAAGACAAGAAATAATAAGTGTTGGGGAGGATGTGAAAAAACAAAAACGAAACGGAAACCCTTGTGCACTGTTGGTGGGAATGTAGATTGGTGCAGACCCTATGGAAAACAATATGGAAGTCCCTTAAAAAAAAAAAAAGTAGAACTACCATATGATCTAGCAATTCCATTCCTGGGTATTTATCCAAAAAACATGAAAACTCTAACTCGAAAAGGTACATACGCCCCATGTTCTCTGCAGCATTATTTATACTAGTCAAGACATGAAAACAACCTAAGTGGCCATCAGTGGAGAGAGGGATCCACAAAATGTGTATATGTACAATGGAACACTATTCAGTCATAAAAAGAAGGGAATCCTGGGACGGCATGGATAGATCTTGAGGACATTATGTTAAGTGAAATAAATCAAACAGAGAATAACACAATAAGCGTATGGACACAAAGAACGGATGGGTGGCTGCCAGACGCAGGGGGTTGGGGATAGGGAGTGGTGTAGCAAATCAGAAGTTACAAACTTCCCCTTATAAAATAACAAATAAGTCCCAAAGAGGTAAGGTACAGCATCGTAACTATAGTTAATAATACTGTTTATTTCATATTTGAAAGTTGCTAAAAGAATATTTCTTAAAGGTTTTCATCACAAAAAAAAAGTTTGTAACTAAGTGTAGGGACTCATGTTAACTAGTTTTATTGTGGTGATCATTTACCAACATATGCATATATTGAATCATTATATTGTATTCCTGAAACTAATATAATGCTATATGTCAATTGTATCTCAAATAAAGCTATAAAAAAACAAGACCAGATAGATTAAGTAACTAGTCTAGAATCACGGAGCAAAGAAGTTGCAAAGTCATAATTCAAACCCGAGGCAGTTTCAACCTGAAGCCGAGGCTGTAGACCAGTCCAGGGATTTGGTAAGAAGGATAGAAGAGACACTGATACAAAGTAGTGGAAGCAGCTCACCAATAAACACTGACACGTTTGGTGTGTGGTCTGCAGCAGCTATTTTAATTCACATGCGTAGAATCCTCTTCTAGGTCATCCCTCCACCTAGAAGGGTTAAGGCATACGTGGGCATGCAGTGGATGTGGCATGCCAGTTATACATGATGGTGCATTGCTGCGTCGTGACTGTGGGCATAGCACAGAGGAAAAGGTGGGTTGTCTGTGAACGAGGAGGCCGTGAGGTATACAGCCATGCACAGACCCTGAGCAGCAATGAGCCTTGAGATGCGACACAGCTGCTACCTTGACCATACAGAGCAGAGCAGCAAATGAAACTGATCAGATACACCTTCTGATGTCGGCTGCTATGGGGACCCCAAGGGGACTGTGGCCACCGGACAGGGCTTCTGATTGCAGAGAGGGGTTTAAAAGTATAAAACAACTTCTGAAGTACTTGACAGGTGTTAGTTGTTCTACAGGGAGGCAATTCCATGGGCTAGTTTACGGCATGGCCTTCACCTTGAAAATGACCTGCATTTAATTATGGCTTTTGTAGCCGCTTTGCTCTGAGAGTCTGGAGCTTGTTACTTAAACTCTCTGTGCCTTATTTTCCTCCTTTTGAAGTAATAACAATGACCCATCCTGTGGTGAAAAAATGAAATGAAATAAAAAACATAAATTCTCTAATATATCTATAATGGTTAAGTACTCAATAAATGGTGGGAGTTGTGGTGGTAGTTGTGGCTGTTTTTGTTTTACTTTTATAATTCTTAGGCCTTTTGTACTACAACCAGATAGGACTTCGCTTTTTTTTTTCTGAATCCAATTCAGACTTGCCAGTCCTCATTGCTGGCCAAGAGATAATGGACAAGCTGATTCCTGGCTTGACCAGCAGATGGTTCAAAATCAAGGTCTGTCCATTAAGGTCTGCTTCTTCTCTCTTGCTCAGTTTTCCTTTTTGTGCTTTTATCTGTCTATCTATCTATCTATCATCTATCTATCTATCTATCTATCTATCTATCTATCTATCTATCTATCTAGTCTTGTCTGTCCCTTTTTTGGTTCCTGGGAAATTCCTGGTACCTGTAGCAATGGCCTTTTAAAAATTGTTTTTCCATAAAAAGCTTCATTCATGTTAAAAAAACAATTGCTTTTCCTGCCTTTACCTATTTCTTACCCCTGCCTCCTTTTTCCCTTTGTCCCTTAATATAGAATTTTCTATACTGCACCAAATACTATAACGATAGAAGTTAGACTGTTTCCTAGTGACCAGACATCATCACAGGAGGGTAAAAACCCACGTTTGTAACTATAACACAGGATAGACTACATAAAGTATCATTCTTAAGTTGTTTATTCATTCAGGAAGTAGTTTTTTATAAATGCCTAGTAATTACAGTGCACTGTGTTTGGCACAGATAAAATCCTACAAGAATTTAAGGAGGGAATAATTGCTTCTGGCTGGCCAATGGCAGCCAAGAGGGCAATACTGGGGACTAGACGACAGTTATCAGTGATAAATTTAGGCTGTTGTAAGGAAGTCCTGTTCCTTTACGTGTAGCCTTATCTTGGCCAATCAAACAGGAATTTCTGCTGATACTTCTGCTCTTTCAGGAAGGCATCTCCTCTCTATTCCTAAGGACAGAGGTACCATCACATCACAACACATGGGCGCGCACACACATATGAGCTCCTCCCCTCTCTCCTTCTGTACTGCCCCCGTTTTCTCTTTCCCTTTCTCTTCTTTCTTTTCTCCCCTTTTTAACTCAGTTCATTCTGGCAGCTTTAGTTTTCATAAGTACTACTCAGCTCAGAATGCTTGCTGACCTCAAAGTGTTTGGCAATGATGTATTTTTTTAAAGATTTTATTTATTTATTTTTAGAGGGAGGGGAAGGGAGAGAGAAAGAGAGATAGAGAAACAGAGATGTGTGGTTGCCTCTCGCACTTTCCTAACTGGGACCTGGTCGGCAACCCAGGCATGTGCCCTGACTAGGAATTGAACCGGTGACCCTTTGGTTCATAGGCTGGCACTCAATCCACTGAGCCACAACAGGCAGGGCAGGAATGCTATTTTAATAATGAAACATTTTCAACCAGGTACATGTTGAATGTCAGGCGTGTGAATTGTTTTTCACCCACTTCACAGAGTATTACAGAGCCTCACTTTAGTCAGACCTTTGCTTAATTGTCATCTCCTCAGAGAGCCGGGCAGACAGGCTCTCCCTCAAACAGCATGCAAGCCTCTCACCCTGCCTTAGTTTCCTCCACTGCACTTGTAACTTGTAAAATGATTTATTGATGGCATGTCTCCTCCATGACCCTGCAGGCATCATGAGGCCACAGGTGTTGCCTTCACTACCAGACATCTGGCGGCTGTTCAATAAAAATCTCTTGATGGAATGGATGTGTATAGGTATTATAATTGTATAAATCAACATTTAATAACATACAATTTCCCTTTATATTAAGTGAAACAGTAGAGGCTAAACTATATTGCACCATGGTCTCAATAGTATAAAACATATGGCAGAGAAACACTATGAAAAGGAAAAATTCATGTTCACTCTGCTCTCTGGGTGATAACATTTTCCTTAGATTGATCTTTATTAATCTGAACTTTCCCAATATTTTCCAATAAGCACACATTTAAAAAAACATTAGTCTCCTTAAAAAGAGTTAATGCTTCTCGTTCAGGGCAAAGATTTTGTAGCTGGGACAGACCGAAGGGGTGTGAAAGTGACAGGGAGGCCACTGCCATGTTTGGGAATATAACCCAGATCGAGCTGATTCTGTGCGCCAACCAAGGGCCGACAGTTCCTTTGACTGCCAGTGACGTGTTTAAAGTGAATGTTCTGATGATATAAGTGAAAATGAAGAAGTAGAGTCAACAGGCTCAAGATCGTTTTAAGGCTGTTAGGGCTAAAACATGAAAGAAACTGAGGGTTTGGCAAAGCCCATGGTTTTGGTGGTGCCAAACCCCAAATGATTAAAAACTGCTTCAAGATGCTGATGAAACCTCAAACAGGGGTTGCCCATGGGCCATTCATTCAGCCTTAATGCTTTGCAGCCCTAGGACAAGCAGGGATAGAAGATAACTCCCGTGGCGCACGGACTGACGGAGGCTCTGTGCAGTGGCATTGCTGCCCCTGGTGATGCCCCGCCCACAGACCCGGCTTTCTTATTTTCTGAGGACATCTTTATTTAGAAAAGCACTTTCAAACTTACCAAGTAGGGTATGAACAATTCCCGTTGTCTAAATTTTCACCCACTCACTCAGCCAGTGTTTATGGAGTTCCTACTGTGTGCCAAACATGGGACTGGATATTGGGAATGTAGGCATTTATAAAACAGACAAAAATAAATCCTTGCCCCCATGAAGCTTACATTACAGTAGCGAGCCTGTGGTTTCGCCTTGAGTGCTTGCCAAGCCCCAGTCTTCTCTTACTGCTTTTTGAAAAATTTCTGGATTAGTCTCATCTTCACAATTGGATGGCTGCCTCAATTTCCCAGTTAGCACTAGTTTTTGGAAGGGGCTGGAAACAACCTTGGAAAACAACTTTGGCTATGATCCTGACTTGCTCCTAAGAGATTATTTCCTTAGAAATCTGGAGACTTGCTGACCTCTCTATCCCTGGAGCCATCTAGGTTTTGGTTGTGAGCCAATGGTGAAACAGAATAACCACCCTGTTAGCTACTCATCATCATCGTCATCATCACTCATCATCATCGTTATCATCGTATCTAGTATTTATTGATCATTCACCATGTGCTCAAAATGTGCCAAGCTTTTACTTTCATTATATCAATTAATATTCAAAATGATGTTTCTGCTTTTAATATATCTCCTGCCAGCTCCCACCCTTCCACTGATAAAAGCTAAAACCCGTGGACTAAATACAAAAACAAAAATGATGACCTGTAGGCACTAGAAGGTGACAAAATAGTAGGCTGATTCTAAAGGGAAATAAAAAATTTGGAAGGAGAGAGTAGCATGGGTTTTCTTTCTTTTTTTTTTTTTCATTTTTATAGCTTTTAGCCTGAGGATAGGCCGAATTGATATTATACAGGGTGGGTAAATCTATGATACAAAACCCACAGTTTTTCCAGCCTGGAGAACAAAATGACAGAGTTGAGGGTAACTATAGCCACTGAAAAGTGAGAAAGGAATCTTGGAAAAGAGACAGAGTCAATTTCTGTTTATAAATTCTGTCCTAGTCCCTGTCTTACTCTAGCATGTTTGGGGCAAACTAAAAGTAGCTTGTACTTAAAGGTTAAAGAACAAACGTCTACTACAGTGTGAAAGTTTGTAGTGTGAGCCTAACCAAGTGTGATGGTTAGTCTTATGTGTTAACTTGGCTAACATATAGCATGCAGATACTTAATCACGTATCAATCTAGGTGTCACGGTGAAGGTGTTTTGTAGGTATAATTAACATCCACAGGAAGCTGACTTGAAGGAAAGACTACTCTCAATGATGTGGATGGGCCTCACCCAACTAGCTGAAGGTCTCAGGAACAAAACTGACATTTCCTGGACAAGAAGGAATTTCGCCGCAAGACTGCACATCAAATCCTGACTGAGAATCCAGCCTCCACTCTGTCCTACAGATTTTAGGCTTGAGAGCCCCATAATTACATGATCCAATCAATTTATTTTATCATAACAATAGGTATTGGTTCTGTTTCTCTGGAGAGCCCCGAGACACCAAGTTTGCTGTTTGCTAAAAGAAAAACATCAGCGCTCTTCAGAACTGTAACTAAATCTAGAGGCTTCACAACCTCTATAATATTTGCAATAACCAGGATAAAATACAACATTACTTGACATTCCAAGAAACAGAATTGTAACTCAGTTGCAAGAGAAAAGACAGTCAACTGAGAGTGACCCTAAGATTGCCCAAAGAATGGAATTAGTAGACAAGGATTTTAAAGCATATATTATAACTATACTCAGTAAAGTAAAAGAAAATATGCTTGCGGTGAACAAAAAGACAGAAAATCTCAGCAAGGAAGGAAGTTCAAAAAAGAACCAAATGAAATGATTAAACTGAAAAATACAATATGTGAAATAAAAATTACTAAAGTCACTTAACAGCAGAATGGAGATGACAAAGGAAAAAGTCCAGATATTATCCAAACTGAGAATAGAAAGGGAAAAAAATGTCAAAAACAATGAAAGGAGACTCAAAGGAACTATGGGAAAAATAACAAGAGGTTTCCTTCTGAATATCTAGAAGAAACGAAAAGAAGGAATGGGGCAGAAAAATTAATTAAAGATATAATGGCTGATGTGATGGTCAATTTCATGTGTCAACTTGACTGAGCTGAAGGATGCCCAGATAACTATTAAAACATTACTTCTGGATGTGTCTGTGGCGTATTGCCAGAGGGGATTAGCATTTGAATCGGTTGACGGAGGAAAGAAGATCGCCCTCACCAATGTGGGTGGGCATCCTCCAGTCTGTTGAGGACATGAATAAAACAAGAAGGTGAACAAAGGGTGAATTTGCTCTCCTTGCTTGAGCTGAGAAATCCATCTTTTACTGACCTCAGGCGATAGTGCTTCCAGTTCTCAGACGTGGACTGTGACTTATACCATCGGCCCCCTGATTTCCAGGGCTTCAGACTTGTACTGAGTAAGACAAGCCGCTTCCCTGGTTCTCCCGCCTACAGGTGATGTACTGTGAGGCTTCCCGGGCTCCATAACCATGTGAGCCAATATCTATATTAAGTCTCTTATTTTACATAGATCTACATCTATCCTATTGTTTTGTTTCTCTGAAGAACTAGGACAAATATAGCTAAATTTTTTCCAAACTTTAGAAAGGTAATAAATATATAGATTCAAGAATGCAGAGAACTCTAAGCAGGAGAAAGAAAAAGGAAAATCACATCTAGGAATCATCGTCAAAAATCATAGTGAAATTGCTAAAAACCAAAGATGAAAAGCATTTAAAGCACACAGAGGAAAATGACAAGTGACATTCAGATCCTTGCCGACTACTCATCAGTGACTATGGAGCCCAGGAAATGGCACAAATGTCTTCCTGGTGCTAAGAGAAAAACACCGAACTCAGAGTAAGAATATCCACTGATATTTTCTTTCAAGAATGAAGCTGAAATAAAGATAGTATAAAATAAAACAAAATGAAGAGAATTCATTGCAAGAAGATCTGCACTATATGAAATAATAAAGGCGCGGCTTCAAGCTAAAGAAAAATTATACCAGATGAAAACCTGAGTCTTTGGGAGGGAATGAAAGGTGTTGGAAATTGTAAATATCTGGATAAACATATTAGAGCTTTCTCTTAAGTTATTTAAAATATATTGGACTCTCTAAAGCAAAAATTATAACACTATCCTCTGAGGTTTATAGCATATGTAGTTGTAATATTATGTCAACTATAACACAAAGGAAGGTGAGCCGTGATAAAAAGACTTACAGGGTTTTATGACAAGTGTTGCAAGATTAGCTTTAACTAGAGAGAAGTGTTATGAATGTATATTGAAGTTACTAGACCGTTCACTTAAAAAAACTTCAAAGAGCCCTGGCAGGTGTGGCTCAGTTGGTTGGATTCTGTCCTGCACAGCAAAAGGTCACTGGTTCGATTCCCAGTCAGTCAGGGCATGTGGCTGGGTTGCAGGTTCAGTCCCTAGTTGGGACAGGTGCAAGAAGCAACTGATCAGTGTTTTTCTCCCTCTCTCTCTCCTTCTTTCCCTCTCTCTAAAAATAATAAATAAAAAAATTTAAAACACTGCAGAGATATACTTAAAAATCCAAGAAATAAAATAGAATTGAATTCTAAATAAATGTTAAAAAGATCCTAAAGCGGGTTGTAAAGAAAGAAAGGAGAAAACCAGAGGGGACAAACAGAAAACAAATTGTAAACTAGTAAACCTGAAACCAACTATATCGATAATTATAATAAATGTGAATGTAGCAAACACTCCAATTAAAAATCATAAATTGAGAGAACATAATAAAAAAGGCAATATATGCTGTCTAAAACAAATGCATTTTAAATATAAAGACACTGATTGTTTGAAAGTAAGCAGGTGAAGAAAGAGTAACCATTCAAACAGTAAACATTAAAAATTCTGGACTAGTTGTTTTAAATCAAACAAATTATACCTTTTGCCAGTTATCAATTTATTGTATCTTGCTCCAAGTTCATCCTCCTTTGCTTGCTTTGTGGTATAGGAGGTGGAACCTGAAAACATTTCACCTTTGCCACCTCTGCTAAGTTTTGTCAGTAGAGGGTGGTGCAGGGTCATCGCAGGAAGAAAGGGCTTCTCTTCCTGAATGGCGGTCTTTGTCCTTCCTTCCTCGACGGGTGCATGGTGGGCACCAGTGTGTGTGCCGGGCATTGGATGGTGCTCACTCCTCATTGAGTGTCACTGGCATCCTTGTGAATGACTTCTTAGCAAGTTCACACCAGCAACCCAGCTGATTTTCCAGTGATTCCTCATAGACATCTTCTCAGCGAGTTTCGGAAGCACCGCGACAGGCATCTCCTCAGAGAGCTTAGTAGGTGCCTCAGAAGGAGGTTCTTCAGTGAGCCTCAGCGGTACCTCGGTCTGTAATTTCCTAGGGAATTACATCAGCACCCTACCGTGTTCTTTCCTGCGTGCCACCTCTGGTCTGTGGCACTTCAGGGCACTTCTCTGATATCCAATGTGCTAAAGCACCCACTTTCCAACAAGGTCTTGGTTCTGTTCAAAACGTGTTTCTTCCTTGGGCACTTATTATCCCTCAGTCCCAGAGGCAGGGTGCTCCCATATTGGCTATTCTTGTGTTCTTTATTTTTTAAATTTATTATTATTATATTTTTAGATTTATCTATTTTCAGAGAGAGGGGGAGGGAGAAAGAGCGGGAGAGAAATATCCATCTGCTGCCTCTTGCTCGTCCGCAACCAGGGACTGAACCCGCAACTCAGGCATGGGCCCTAACCTGGACTCAAACCAGCAAACTTTTGCTTTGCAGGATGACGCTCAACCAACAGAGCCAAACCAGTCAAGACTATTCTTGTGTTCTTTAGAAGCCTCTTTGCCCCTTAGTAATTAATCCCCTCTTACTAATTAATGATTCTTTGTATTAAACTTGCCCCGTTCAAATTCTATGTGACGTTTGGACCTTGACTGATACAGACTTTAAGACAAAGAGCTTCATCAAGGATAAAGAAAGTCCCTTTACAATGATGAAGAAGGCCTTTAAAATTGCCAGAATTAAAGGAAAAATGAAGGGCCAGGCCAGGTAGTTCAGTTGGTTAAAGCAATGTCTCCATATGCCAAGGTGGCAGGTTTGACAAGAATCAACCAATAAATGCATAAATAAGTGGAACAACAAATCAATGTTATTTTCTCTCTCCCTTCCTCTCCCTCTCTAAAGTCAATCAATAAAAAAATAATAAAGGAAGAAATAGGTAATTCCGGTCACAGCTGGAGACTTTAACAACCTTCTCTCAGTAGTTAGGAAAAAAAAGGTAAGACGTAAAGAACAACTTGTCAACCATCTTGACCTAATTGATAGTTATAGAACACTATACTCTTCAGTTGAAAACCACTCACTATATTCATATGCGTATGTTCATCAGGATATGGTGAGGATGTGGAGAAAAGGGTACCCTAGTGTGTTGTTGGTGGGAATCAGACTGGTGCAGCCACTGTGGAAAACAGTATGCAATTTCCTCAAAAAAAATAACTAAAACTGGAACTGCATTTGATTCAGTGATTCCATTGCTGGCATTATACCCTAAGAATCCTGAAACACCAATTCGAAAGAACCTATGCACTCCAGTGATCATAGGAGCACAATTTACAATAGCCAAGTGCTGGAAACAACCTAAGTGCCCATCAGTAAATGAGTGGATCAAAAGGTCCATTCACACAATGGAACACTGCATAGCAGAAAGAAAGAAGGAACTCCTACCCTTCATGACAGCATGGGTAGAGCTGGAGAGCATTATGCTAAGTGAAATAAGCCAGGTGGTGAAAGTCAAATATCATATGATCTCATTTATAAGTGGAACCTAACAAAACAAACAAATGAGCAAAACAGAATCAGAGACATGGAAATAAAGAATAAACTGACAGTGACCAGAGGGGAGAAGGGAGGGGGGGAATGGGGAAAAGAAGAGGGTCAAGGGTCAAGGAACATGCATAGAGGACCCATGGGAATGGACAACAGGATGGGGATTGACTGTGGCAGCAGGGGTGGGGTGGGGTGGACAGGGCCGAGGAGAGCAAGGGGAAAAATATGAGGCAACTATAATTGAACGATGATAAAAGAAAGTTAAAAAAAACACAAAAATAACTGAAAGGGATTGAAATCACATAGAGTATGTTCTCTGACCTCAACAGAATTGAATTGAAATCAATAAGAATATAATATCTAGGAATATATCAAATATTTGATAATAGTCAATATACTGAAATAATACATAGATCAAAGAATATATCATGAAGGAAATTAGAAAATATTTTGATGTAAATTCTATTAAAATTACAACATATCAAAAATTTTAAGATGGGACTAAAGTAGTATTTAGAAGAAATGTTATTTAAATGCTTCTATCAAAAAAGAGGAAATCGTCCTGGTTGGTGTGGCTCAGTGGACTGAGCGCCGGCCTGTGAACCAAAGGGTTGCTGGTTTGATTCCCAGTCAGGGCACATGCCTGGGCTGCCGGCCAGGTCCTCAGTATGGGGCGCATGAGAGGCAACCACACATTGTTGTTTCTCTTCCGGTCTTTCTCTCTCCATTCCCCTCTCTTGAAAAATAAATAAATAAAATCTTTAAAAATTTTTTTTTAAAAAGAAGAAGGCTTAAAAAAGTCAATAACCTCTGATTTCACCTAAAGAAACCACAGAAGGAAGAGCAAAGTAAATGAAAACCAAGTAGGAAAAAAAAAAACAAACAAAAATAAATCAAGGGAATTGAAAATGGTAAGCAATAAAGAAAATTAAAAAGCCCAAAGTCAATTATTTGAAAAGCCTAAGAAAGTTAGTAAAACTACAGCTAGACTGGCAAAGGAAAAGAGAGAGAACATGAATCAGCAATATCATGTTTAAATGCAGCATGATCACTACAGATCCTACAGACGGTTACAGGATATTTTGAAAACATCACGGATAAGTTTGTGTTACAAACTTAAGAATTCAACAAATTCCTTGAAAAATACAACTTAGTAAAAATGACTCAAGAAAATAAAATTCTGAATAGCACTGCCTAATAATAAATTGAATTCACTATCAAATCCTCCCACAAAGAAAATTTTAGGCCTAGAAATTTTTACTGGTGAATCATATCACATACTAGAGAAAAAAAATAATATCCTATCAGAGACTAAAGAAGGAAATCAAACCCATTAAAAAGTTTCATAAAATAGAAGAGAAAGAAAAACTTCCTAACTTGTTTTCTGAATCCAGCATAAGCACAATATAAAAACTTGACAAAATATTAAAAATTTAGACTAAACCCCTCATGAACACAGATACCAAAGTACTTAACCAATGATTGGCAAATTGAATGAGCAATATAGCAACAGGGTAAAACATCGTGACCAAGTAGGTTTTTCTCTCACCACACAGGTTGTTTTAACATTTAAAAATCCATTAATGTTATTTGCCATATTAACACAATATTTTTAGTTGCATCCATGACTAAGATTTATCACAATGATATAGTAAAGATTATGCAGCAGGATTATAAGGGAAAGCCACAGGCAGAGCCAGTCCACAAGCTCTCCCCCTCCCACGTGGGGACGCACAGCGCACAGCCCCCAGCAACAGAAATGCAGGAATATGAATGATGTTTTCGCCCAGGGAAGCCAAGTAGAGACTCAGCACCTAAGATTTTTACTGGGGGCTGGTCGCATAGGACCAAAACCAAAACACTTTTAATAAATGTGCTGTAAAACTAGGTATCTGTAAAAAACAAAAGATCCACCATGACCCTCTATGACTACCTCTCAGAAGACAGACACAAAATTAATTCAAATGAATCATTTCATCCTCACTAGTCATGTATATGGGAAGCTGAGGGTAAGAGCGATGGAGTCACCCTGCAAAACTGCACAAGTAAATGGCGACGTCAGCTTTAGCAGCCAGATCTGTCCATCTTCTACCCCTGTGCTGTTTATTGATCTTCAGACCCCATCACTGAGCTCCACCTAATCATCTTTTCCATCAGAGAACCCCAGGGCCCAGCAGCATCTGGTGCCCAGTACACACCCTGTAAATATTTGTTGAAGAATGATTGAAATGTCTCTAGGACACCCTGCTGCCTACCTGAGCACAACGCTCTCCCACAATGTGCAGCTCACACCTAGTAGCCAACGTGCTTCCCTGGACCCCGCCTCTGTTCAGAGCCTAGTTTTCAAGCTTTGTGCTCAGAGACTGTAGCCAAGTTATGAGAAAGAAAGAAAAAAGGTCACTGCAAGCCTGTACATTACAACGAAAGTAATTTTTACCTAGAGGGCTAGTGACGTATGAATTTAAACTAAAATAAATAAAAATATTTTAATACAAAATCAACATCATCTACCCTTTAATTTCACAATGAGACAATTTAAAATATTCAGTTTGTTTATTTTGAAAATTAGGAAGGGGCCATCACATTCTACATTAAGATACTACTATTAGTGAAGAGAGAGGATCGATGGGAGTGGAAAACAGGAGAGAACAGGGAAGGGAGAGTAGGGAGAGGGGAAAGTAAATGGAGAGGGAGGGTCTGTAAGGGACTATTCTGCTTGTTAAACAAGGCGCAGAACCTGACTCAATTTTGAAGTATCTAGATGGCCAGGACTGTGTCCTAGTGAATTTTGCCTTCCCTGTGGATTGGGTTCTCCAGTGCTCCTGGTGTAATCCTGGTTTCCGAAAATTTGACGTCCTGCTTTTAGAGCCTAGCCTCAGGGTAGAGATAAACCTTGGCACAGTTGTGTAGTGGTGAGCCTGACAGCTCCCCAAGTAACACTGCCCAAAAGAGAAACTCCAAGGGGGGGAAACAGAGAAAGTAGGGGCACAGGCGCCACTGCGATATTCATAAAGCACTGATTTCTGACTCCGCGAGAGCTAAGTATGGCCCTTCGGCTGGTGGACACCCGGGGACTCCTGCCTGGCTTCCTGTCCTCTCAGGTCCAGGCTTGCCTCTGCTGCCACTACCATTTATTTCTTGCCACTCAGGTCTGTCCGCAAAAGTCCTTGTCACATTCTTAGGTGAGCCCTCCAAAGCCCCTCCTTTAGTTCTGTTGGATATCTTACACCCAGTTTCCTTCTGTTTGTCATGAGGAAAATGACACTTCCACAGTTCTCAGCCACCTGTGTTGATGGACTTTACAGGCACTTGCTCAACTGGAAGCATCTTATGATTTGATTGGGGTTCCTTATCCATTCACAGAATTGATCAGAAAAACCTGGACACTTCTGAGAGGTAACCAGACTCCTACTAATAATTACATGGGGACAGCAAGGATACACGGATTGTTCTGGGTTGAATGTATGGTCACCCTAGTTATAGACTCACAGTAAATAGATACTCCAAACCCAAAATATTTTACAGTTTGTAATAAAAATTTTCACACACACGGTTACAACGAGTTTGTGTTGTTTCAGAGAGGAAGATGAAGATAAACAGATAAACAGAGGGAGAGAGGCATACACATAAAACTACACAGGAGAGAGGGAGAAAGA
>PVJD01014371.1:0-29413 GCA_004026545.1 Mormoops blainvillei
GAACCTGAAACCTTTGTGTGTGTGTGTGTGTGTGTGTGTGTGTGTGTGTGTGTGTGTGTGGAATGACACCTAACCAGCTGAGACACACTGTTCAGGGCAGACTGTATTCTTCTTTACTAGATTAAGTACAGTATTCTTAATGGCAAAAACTGGAAAGTTTAGCCCATTCTTGGTAGGTGCAAGATATTTTTATTTTTGGTTAAGAAACTATTTCTAGATAGTAATAAGTTATTTCTGCCTGTTTATTCCCTCCAAATAGGATTTTTTTCCAATTAGCTTTATAAACCTAACACATTTCCCCCAAGTGATCAATAGGACACATAGCACTGATGCATATTTCCACATATGGGAAACGGCACTGAAAACTATTTTGCTTTCCCAAGTTTTTTCAAAAATTTTCCAGATGATGACTATATTGACAAGAAGCTTAGCAGTCAAAGTGTTTGGTTTATTATAATGGAGTATATTTTTAAAAGTATATAACTGCTATTTAAACAATAAGAAGTCTCTGACCAATGTGGCCTAGTTGGTTGAGCAATGTTCCACAAAAGGAAAAGTCACTTGTTTGATTTCTGGTCAGGGCACATGTGTGTATTGTGGGTTTGGTCCCCACTCCAGGCGTGTACAAGAGGCAAATGTTTTAATCTCACATTGATGTTTCTCTCCCTCTCTTTCTTCCTCCTTTACCCTCTCTCTAAGAGTTACTAAATAAAACCTTTGAAAAACACGAAAGTATTTTTGAAAACAATGGAAAATAAGATATGTTTATCAATATCATTCTAAAGCAGCTTGAGGGACTACATATAAAACAAGTAACGGGTTATTTCAGTCAACACAACTCCCAGTAAATTGGTGCCCACAATATAAATTATACTCATTGGTACATCATGTTTTCCAAAGACAGAATGAGCCAATGAAATGAAATTCTTGCCTTGTCTGATGTGGCTGAGTTGTTTGGTTGTCATCCTGCAAAGCAAAATGTCACCAGTTTGTTCCCCAGTCGAAGCACATGCTTGGTTTGCAGGTACTGTCCCCCATCAGGGTGCATATGAGAGGAAACGGATCAATGTTTCTCTCACATTGATATTGCTCTCCCTCTCTTCCTCCCTTCCTTGCCCTCTCTCTCAGAATACTAAATAAAATCTTTGAAAAATAAAGAATAGAAAAATATTTTTGAAAACAATGGAAAGTAAGATTAGTTATGTTCATCAATATCATTCTAAGTCAGTTTGGGGGACTATATATAAAATAAGCAACTTGTTGTGTCAGTCACCATCACTCTTGATCAAATGGTTTCCACATCACAAATTGTACTAATTAGTATATCAGCTTTTCCGAAGACAGAATGAGTCAATGAAATGGAATGCTTGCCCTGACTGTTGTGGCTGAGTAGGTTGTGTGTTGTCCTGCAAAGAAAAAGGTCATAGATTTGATTCCCAGTTAGAGCACATGTCTGGGTTGCAGGTTCAATCTCAGTCAGGGTGCATATGACATGCAACTGATTGATGTTTCTCTTTCACATTGATGTTTCTCTCCCTCTATTTCTCCCTCTCTTACTCTCTCTCTAAAAATAAATAAATGTAATCTTAAAAAAAAAAAGGAGACCGGGAGGTAGCAACAGAGTAGATGGAAGCTGACTCAACTTGCTCCTGCCCCCAATCCAGGTCTGCAACTGAACTTTCAACAAGCAACCTGAACAGTAAACTGAAACTTAGCTGATATGAAGGTTTAGAACCAAGGACTATGGAACATGCTTCAAAGAGACTAGTAAGAAGGGTTTATAAATGGAAGGGGAAAGACCTTGTGCGTGGCTGCTGTTCCAGCTGAAAGAACAGACAGAAATCATAGCTTCAGAGTTTCCTCCCCTCTGAGGAGCCAAGGGCCTTAGTTCCACAAATGGATCCCAAACCCACATCAATGGAGATGGGAAGAGGACACTGATTGTTGTCTATCAGGAGAAATTTGTGGGGATTCACTGAGCCTGTGAGACTTAGGTTGTACACTTTCAGCATGCAGTGCTTCCATTGTTGCAATGTGATAATAGAGAGCTCAGCACAGGGTCTCAGACTGCTAAAGAGACCAGGTTGCTACCCATGGGTCTCTCATAGGCACCTACAAACTGCAACCAGCAGTGAATTTAAGAGGCATTTACTTTTGGGGGGAGGTTTTATGTGGAGACCCAAACAATGACTTAGTTGTGTGGTGTCAGTACTTCATAGAGACTGATAAGGTGACTTGTTATGTGGGAAGCACAGCTGTACAGCTGCTCTGGCAGCTGAGAGACTAGATAAAAATTAAAGTTGTGTAACTTCCTCCTTTTAGGATTCTGAGGCCGTAATCATACCCAGTGATCCCCAACCAACAACAATAGAGAAATGAAGAGGAACCTGTGGGAAACCGTGGGGTTCCACGGGGGTTCTGAAAAATCAGAGAACACACATTCAGTATCAAGTGCTTTGACTGTTTCATTGCCAGCCTGAAGAGTTCACTATATGAGCTAGACTATGGAAGAAACCATGCTACCATGGTAGAGGCTCTAAAGATGGCAGACAACAGCATATTAAGGGGGCTTTCTGATTTCTGCAGAGCACAGGGTGTAAACCCAGAGTACCTATTAAGTAGCATGGGAAAGAGGATTGGTTTCCTCCTTCTTGAGTATATGGGTGACACCCAACCTCCTACTGCAGGCCAATCCTGTTGCTGTTCCTGCACAGAAGAACCTAGCAGAGCTTGGATTTATTTTTTTTTTAACTTACCTGAAGTTTTCACAGCCATGGCAAGTCACACTTGGTCTTTGGGTCCTTTCCGACTGAGACCAGCTCTGCGTAGAGATCAGAAAAATTGTGCAACAAGGATTTTTGGAGCTGTGCAAACTTTGGTTTACAAGCAAACCAGATGTGACATGGAACAAATAATTTTGGGCTGTGTCTCCTGGGGAAGCGGATGACTGGGAGTTAGATGCGTGAGTGTTGAGGTGCTTGGGTATTTTGCAGAGATGCAAACTCAATCTCAGCACACACTACCCTGGGAAGGGAAATTAGTGCCTACTCCCCCTCCTACAGGTTTGCAGACACCACCCTCAATGGGAAAACTCTGCCAATCACTCCTGTCAGGTCCCAGTTTGCCCCACTTGGTGAATTTCTGGGGGGCGGAGCTCAGAATCGGGGCATTCAGAGTGCGAGATCCTTGGAGGATATTGCATGGGAATCAGACAGAGAGCTTAGCCTCCTACTGAGGTCTTGGAATGAGAGAGAGTTTAACTACCACATGTGGGCTAGAACGAGCCCAGTCACAAATGGAACTCTTTTGATCTATCTCTTGAAGTCCAGAGTTGCTGAGCTTACTCCAGCAAAAGGGAAAGTCGAATGCACCCATCCTGAATCAAGAGCAAGCCCCTCTGAGAAAGCAATTGCCAGAGTCTCTGGTAGAGACTGAAAGAGTTGGCTTTGAACAGGAGCTGAACTCTTCTCACTGAGTGCCCTATAGACAGTAGGGGCAACAAAGTGGGGAATCTGCTAGCCCTCTCTCAATGACTCAAATACAAGAAGAGAGACAAAAAAGCCACAGGAGACACTCCTGGACCGTGAACTTTAGCTGTTCTAAAGGATTGGGCAACTAATCCCAACAAGACACCTTTATCATAAAACCATCAAAGTAGGTTCAGGAGACATAGCACACCAACCTAAAACACTAAGATAAAATGGGGAAACAAGGAAAAAATGTCCCAAGCAAAAGGACAACACAAATACTTAAAAAGCGAATGAAAATAAGTAGGTGAAATGAAAGCGACACAGATACCAGATGCAAAGATTAAAATAATGGTTATATGGGTGTGCAAAGAACTTAGGAGAAGAATAGTCTCACCAGAAACTTAAATAAAGAGATAGTAAGTGTGAAAAAAAAGGATAGAGAAATCATAAAAAGAACCATTAAGAAATGAAGATTATAATACTTGAAATTAAGAATTATCTTGAAGGAATCAACAATATATTAGATGAAGCACAGGATCAAATCAGCAAATTAGAGAACAAGATAGCAATATCTAAACAAAGAGAAAAATAAAAAAGGAAATATTGAAGAGAAATGAGGATGTTAATTGACCAAAGACACATGGGTTTATTTCTGAGCTCTTTATTCTTATCCATTGATCTATGTGTCTGTTCTTATGCTAGTACCAGACTGTTCTGATTACAGTGGCATGGTAATATAGTTTTATATCAGGTATTGCTATCCCTCCTACTTTTTCTTCTTTCTCAAAATTGCTGAGGCTATTCTGCATTGTTTATGGTTCCATATAAGTTTTTGAAATGTTTGGTCTATATCTGTGAATTATGTCATTGGTATATTAACGGGGATTGCATTGAATTTATAAATTATTTTGTATAGTATGAACATTTTGATGATGTTAATTATTCCAACCCATGAACATGGTAAATGCTTACATTTATTTGTGTGTCCATAACTTATTTATTCAATGTTGTGTAGTTTTACAAGTGCAGGTCTTTTATCCCCTAGGTTAGGGTTATCCCCACATACTTTATTTTCCTTGTTGCTATAGCGAATGAGATTTTTCTCTTGATTTCTCTTTCTGATGTACCATTGCTGGTGTACAACAATGTCTTTAATTTACAAATTTGACAAAGGGAACAGAAGCATAAAATGGAGTAAAAAATAGCATCTTCAACAAAAGGCATTGGGAGAGCTGGGCAGCTACATGCAAAAAAACAATGAAACTCGATCACGAACTTACACTATACACAAGAATAAACTCAAGATGGATAAAAGACTTAAATATAAGCCAAAACACCTTATGTGTACTAAAGGAGAGCATAGGCAAGAAAATCTCAGAGATTCCACCCAGCAACATTTTTATCCATACGTCCCCTAGAGCAAGGGACATAAAGGAGAGAATAAAAAAAACTGGGACTTCATTTAAAAAAAAAAAAGCTTCTACCTGGTTAAAGGAAACGACAGCAAAATGAAAAGGGAACCGATCATATGGGAAAACATATTTCCCAATGATACATTAGACAAGGTTTTGATCTCCAACATATATAAAGAACTCACATGACTCCACTGCAAGAAGACATACAAGGCAATTAAAAATGAGCAAAGGGCCTGAACAGTCACTTCTCCAAGGAGGACATACACAGGGCTCAGACACATATGAAAGGATGCTCAGCATCACTATCAGTCAGAAAGATGCAAATTAAAACCAAAATGAAATACCATTTCACTCCAGTCAGAATGACCATCATAAACAAATCAACAAACAACTAGTGCTGGTGAGGATGTGGGGAAAAGGGAAGTCTAGTACACTGTTGGTGAGAATGCAGACTGGTGCCACCATTATGGAAAATGGTATGGAATTTCCTCAGAAAACTAAAAATGGAACTGCCTTTGGACCCAGCAATTCTACTGCTGGGATTATACTCTAAGAATCCTTAAACACCAATTCAGAAGAACCTATGTACCCCAATGTTCATAGCATCACAATTTACAATAGCCAAGTGCTGGAAACAACCTAAATACCAACCAGTAAAGGAGTGGATCAAACAACCATGGTACATTTACACAATAAATACTACACAGCAGAAAGAAGTCGCTCCTACCCTTCATGACAGTATGGATGGAACTGGAGAGCACCATGCTAAGTGAAATAAGACAAGCAGATAAAGACAATTACCATATGATCTCACCTATAAGCAGAACCTAATCAACAACAACAACAAAAAAAAGGGGGAGCAAAATATAACCAGAGACAATGAAATAAAGAACATAATGACAGTAAACTCCAGGGAAGGTGGGCAATATAGGGGAAAGAATAGAAAGTGTTGCAAGGGAAATGTATAAAGGACCCTTGGACAATGTGAGAGGTTGAGAGGTTGGGGTGGGTGGAGCAGCGAAAAGTGGTAGTGCAAAAATGGAGACAAGTGTATTTGAACAACAATAAAAATAAATATTTTGGTTTTGTTAATGAACACAAAAATAAGATTATATATTTTACAAAAAGAGAAATGAGAAAAATGTAAGGGGCCTTTGCAACAATATCAAGCATAAAAGTATTCACACAGTAGAAGTTTCAAAAGCAGGTGAGTATGAGTAAAGGATAAAGGACCTACTTGAAGAAATAATGGTAGAAAACTTCGTTAACCTGATGATGGAAATGGTCATACAATTTCTGGGAGCACAAAGTGTCCCAATGAAGATGAACACAACAGACCCACACCGATGGCCACATACTAAAAATGGCAAAGTTTAAAGACAAACAGAACTTTAAAGGAAGAAAGATAAATTTAGTTAGTTAAATACAAGGGTGTCCACATTAATATTTCAGCTGATTTCTCAACAAAAACACAACAGGCCAGAAGACATTGGCAGGAAATGTTTAAGGTGATGACAGCCCAGAACATGCAACCAATATTTCTCTACCTAGCAAGGGTATAATTTAAAATTGAAAGACAAATAAAGAACTTCTCAGACAAAGAAAAGCTATAGGAGTTTATTACCACCATAAAATATTGCAAGAAATGTTAAAGGACTTTATTTTAAGAAGAAGAAGAAAAAGCTAGAAAAATATAGGTATAACAAAAATGTCAATAAATAAGTACCTATTTATAATAACCTTAAATACAAATTGATTAAATGCTCCAAACAAAAGATATAAATAGCTGAAAGGATAATAGACCATGACCCATATATATGCTGTCTACAAAAACCTACCTCATACCAAAAATTTCCACAGGCTGAGAATAAAGAGGCAGAGAATAATATTCCTTGCAAATGGTAACAAACAAACAAAAAGCTGGGGTAGCAATGCTTATATCTGACAAACATCTAAACGAAGGCCATAAATAGAGACAAAGAGGGTCACTACATTATAACAATGGGGTCAACTCAACAAGAGGACATAAACCTTGTAACCTTATATGCATCCAATACAAGAACACCTTAAATACATTTTAAAAAGCTTGGTGGACTTTATGGAAGATATTAATAACTATACTGTCAAAATAGGGGATTTTAACACTCACTATTATCAGTGGCTACATATTCCACACACAAAATATCAAGAAAATAGTGACATTAAACAACACATTAGATCAACTGTATTTAATTGATATTTACAGAACATTTTATCCCAAAACAGCAGACTGTACATTTGTCTCAAGCACACTTGGATCATTCTCAAAGATAGACCACATGATTGGTTACAAAAGAATTTTCTTAGATCACAATGTCATGAAATGAGAAATCAACCTGAATTTTAAAAACCTTAAAGTTATTCAAATACATGGAGGCTAAATAGCATGTGTTTAAATAATGAATGGGTTACCAAAGAATTCAAGGAGGAGGTAAAAATATACCTGGAAATGAATGAAAATGAACACACAACACTAAATCTATGGGGCACAGGGAAAGTAATCCTGACAAGGAAATTTATAGCACTACAAGACTACCTCAAGAAGCAAGAAAAATCTCAAAACAAACAAACAAACAAACAAAAAAACCCCACAATCTAATATTACACCTAAATGAACAAAAAAAGCAACAATAAACAAAGCTCAGAGCAAGTAAAAAGAAGGAACTAACCAAGATCAGTGGGGAATACAATGACATAGAGAAAAATTACAAAGGATCGATAAAACCAGGAGTTGGTTCTTTGAAAGGATAAATGAGATTGATCTGGAACATTTAACCAGATTTATCCAAAAGACAGAGTGAGGACCCAAATAAATATAATTATAAATGAAAGAGGCAAAGTAACAACTGATATCACATAAATACAAGGACTTGTAAGAAATTACTATGAATGATTATATGCCAAGAAGTTGGACAACCTGGGTAAAATGGGTAAATCTCTAGAAACATACAATCTCCTGAAACTGAATCAATAAGAATCAGAAAACTTGAATAGGCCAATAACAATGAATGAAATTGAATCAGGAATCAATAAACTCTAAGCACACAAAATTTTGGACCAAATCGCTTCACAGGTAAATGTTACCAATCATTCAAAGAAGAACACTGATACTTCTCAAGCTTTTCAAAAAATTTCAAGAAGAGGCATTATTTCCAAGCACTTTTTACAAGGCCGGTATTACCCTTATTCCAAAAATCAGATACAGATGCAACAAAAAAAGAGAATTATAGGCCATCCTAAATTTATAGGTTCATCCCAGATGAACACAGATTCTAAAATCCTCAATAAAGTATTAGCAAACTGCATCTAGTAATACATTAAAAAGATCATACACCATTATAAGTGTGATTTGTCCCATAGTGCAAGTGTGGTACAATATTTCAAAAACAGTCAATGTCATACATCACATAAACAAAATGAAAGACAAAAAAAAAGACACGATCATAACAATAGATGCACAAAATGCGTTTGATATAACCCAGCACCCATTTATAATAAAAACACTCAGCAAAGTGGGTATAGAAGGATCATACCTCACCATAACAATGGTTATATATGATAAACCTACGGCTAGCATCATTCTTAATCGGAAAACAAAAACAAAAACTAAAAGTGTTCCTCCTAACATCAAAAACAATACAAGGACATACAATTTCACAAATCTTATTCAATATAGTTTTGTAAATCTTAACTTCAGTGATTGGGCAAGAAATAGAAATAAAAGCAACCAAATTGGAAATGAGGATGTAAAACTGTCAGTATTCGAAGATGAGATAATATTATGCAAAGAAAACCCTAAAAATTCCACCAAAAATGTAGTAGACCTAACAAATGAATTTGGCAAAGTAGTAGGATACAAAATCAATATCAGCAAATTGATGACATTTTATACAACATTAATGAGCTATCAGAAATATAAATTTTTCATGCTGGGTCCATATCTGTTTTATTTTATCTATTTATTTATATTGGTATATTTTATTGATTATGCTATTGCTGTTGTCCCTTTTTTTCTCCCCTATATCCCCTACCCCGCACCACATCCCATCATCCCCACACCTCTCAGTTCAAGTTTATGGGTTGTACATATCAGTTCTTTGGTTTCTCAAGTTCCTATACTATTCTTAGCCTCGCCCAATTTTTTTTTGTCAATATTTTCCAAACATGACTTTCCCTAGCCCCACACATAACCACCTCCAACCCTCATCCCTTCCCCCACTGGCTTTGTCAATGTGTCTTTTATGGACGTCCCTTCATGACTCTTCCCCTTCTTTTCCTTGGTTAACCCCAACCCTCTTGCCCTCTGGTTGCTGTCAGTGAGTTTTTTATTTCAATGTTGCTGGTTCTATTTTGCTTGCCTGATTATTTTGTTGAATAGGTTCCACTTATAGGTGAGATCATATGGTATCTGTCTTTCACCACCAGGCTTATTTCACTTAGCGTAATGCTCTCCAATTCCATTCATGCTGTTGTGAAGGGTAGCAGTTTGTTGTTTTTTTTCATTTTTTTCTGCTGCATAGTATTCCATCGAGTAAATGCACCACAGTTTTTGTATCCACTCATTCACTGTTGGACACGTAGGCTGCTTCTTACTCCTGGCTACTGTAAATTTTGCTGCAATGAACAGTGGGGTACAAAGGTTCTTTTGAATTGGTGTTTCAGGATTCTTAGGGTGTAATCCCAGCAGTGGAATTCCTGGGTCAAAAGTCAGTTTTATTTTCAGTTTCTGGAGGAAACTTCATACTGTTTTCCCCAGTGGCTGTATCAGTCTGCATTCCCACTAGCAGTGTACTAGGGTTTCCTTCTCTCCACATCCTTACCAGCAATTTTTGATTTGTTTGTGATGGCCATTCTGGCTGGTGTGAAGTGATACCACATCGTGCTTTAAATTTGCATCTATCTGATGGCTAGTGATACTGAGCATCCTTTCATATGTCTCTGGGACCCGCATATGTCCTCTTAGAATTTTCTGTTTAGGTCCTTTACCCGTTTTTAAAATTGGATTGGTTGCCTGCCTAGAGTGCAGCCGTGTGAGTTCTTTATATATTTTGGAGATCATACCCTTGTCTGAGATTTCATTAGCAAATATATTTTCCCATATGGCTGGTTCCCTTTTCAGTTTGCTGATGTTTTCTTTAGCCATGCAGAAGTTTTTTGTTTTTTTTTTTATTTTGATGAAGCCCCACTTGTTAATCATTTCCTTTATGTCCCATTGCTCTAGGAGACACATCAGTGAAAATATTGCTGCATGGAATATCTGAGATTTCCCTGCCTATGCTCTCCTCTACAACTTTTATGGCGTTGAGGCTTCCATTTAAGTCTCTTATCTTCCTTTAGTTTATTTTTGTGTATGGTGTAAGTGTAAGGTGTTCTGATATCCCAACATGACTTGTTGAAGAGGATATTTTCCTCTTCATGCATCACATAAATACATTTTGTGCTTCTGCCCCTTGTGTTGAATATTAATTTACCACAGAGACATGGGTTTATTTCTGGGCTCTCTATTGTTTTCTACTGATCTATGTGTCTGCTCTTATGTCAGTAACAGACTCTTTTGATTACACTGGCTTTATAATATACTTTGATGTCAGGTATTGTGATCCCTCTTACTTTGTTCTTCTTTCTCAAAATTGATGAGCCTATTCAGGGACATTTATGGTCCCATGTAAGTTTTTGAAATGTTTGTTCTATATCTGTGGAATATACCATTGGTATTTTAATAAGCATTGCAATGAATCTATAAATTGTATCGGGAAGTAGGGACATTTTAATGATGTTGATTCTTCCAATCCATGAACATGGTACATGCTTCCATTTACTTGTGTCTTCCTTAATTTCTTCTTCAGTGTGGTGTAGCTTTGGGGGTACAAATATTTAACCTTCCTGATAAGTTTACCCCTACTTTATTTTTATTGTTGCTATAGTAAATGGGATTTTCCCCCTGATTTCTGATTCTGATATTTCATTCTGTCCAAAAACACCTTTGTTTTCTGAACGTTGACTTTGTATCCCACTGTTTTTCCAAATTCACTTATTAGGTTGAGAAGTTTTATGGTGGGGTTTATCGGGTATTCTATGTACTGTATCATGTCATTTGCAAACAATGACAGTTGTACTTCCTCCTTTCTAATTTGGATGCCTTTTATGTCTTTTTCTTCCCTTATGGCTCTGTCTAGGGCTTCTAATACTATGTTGAATAGAAGTGGTGAAAGCAGGCATCCTTGTCTTATTCCTGATCTTAGTGGGAATGCTTTTAGTATTTTCCTATTCAATACAATGTTGGTTGTTGGTTTTTCATATATAGCCTTTATTATCATGAGGTATGACACCTTTATTCCCACTTTACTAAGTGTTTTTATCAGAAATGAATGTTGCACCTTATGAAATGCTTTTATGCATCTACAGATATGATCGTGTGATTTTTGACTTTCATTTTGTTCATGTTATGTATTACATTTAGTGATTTGCGAATATTGTGCCATCCTTGCATCCCTGGGACGAATCCAACTTAAACACGGTGGATGATCTTTTTAATGTATTGCAGGATATGTTTTGCCAATATTTTGTTGAGGTTTTTAACGTATATGTTCACATGCAATATTGCCCTGTAGTTTTATTTCTTTGTTGTGTCTTTATCTGTTTTTGGAATTAGGATTATGCTGGGCTCATAAAAAGATTTTAGGAGTCTTCCATTTTCTTGGATTTTTTTTTGGAATAGTCAGAAAGACAGGGGTTAGCCCTTCCTTTTTGTAAAATTCTCCTATGAAACCACCTAGTCCAAGGCTTTCGTGTGCCTGGAGTTTTCTGATTACTGCTTCAATTTTACTGACTGTTATTGGTCTATTCAACCTTTCTGATTCTTCCTTGTACAGTTTTGAAAGATTATATTTTTCCAGGAATTTATCCATTTCTGCAATATTTTCTAATTTCTTGGCAAATAATTGTTCATAGTAATTCCTTACAATCCTTTGAATTTTTGTGATATCAGTTTTAATTTCTCCTTTTTCATGTCTGATTTTATTTATTTGCATCCTCTCTCTTTTTTTCTTGATGAGTCTCATTAATGGCTTCTGGATTTTGTGCATCTTTTCAAAGAAACAACTCCTGGAGTTGTTGATCCTTTGAATTGTTCATTTAGTCTCTATGTCATTTAATTCTGCTCTGATCTTTGTTATTTCCACCTTCCTCTGGCTCCAGGCTTTGTTGATGTTCCTCCAGTTCTTGTAGATGTACGGTTAGGTTGTTTATTTGAAATGTTTCTATCTTCTTTTATGTAGGCCTGTATTGCTATGAACTTTCTTCTCAGGGTTGTCTTTGCTATATCCCATAGGTTTTGGGCTGTTGTATGTTTATTTTCATTTGTTTCCAGAAACTTTTTGATTTCTTCTTTGATCTCATTATTTACCCCTTCATTGTTTAATAGCATGCTCTTCAGTCTCCATGAGTTTGAACGTTTTTGAGTTTTTTTCCTTGAGGTTGGTTTCTAGTGTTAAGCACTTGTCTGAGAAAACGTTTGATATGATTTCAATTACCTAAAATTTGTTGAGGCTTGTTTTACATCCTATCATGTGGTCTATCTTTGAAAATGTACCATGTGTATTTAAAAAGAAGTTGTAGTTTGTTTCTTTTGGATGAAAGTGTGTGTGTGTGTGTGTGTGTATACACACACACACACACACACACATATATATATATACAGTTAAGTCCATTAGATTTAATGTGTCATTCAGTTCCACAGTATCTTGGTTGATATTTTGTTTGGAAGATCTATCCATTGTTGACAGTGAGTTATTAATTCCCTACTCTAAGTGTGTTACTCTTATATCTTTCTTGAAGTCCTCCAGGATTTTCCTTATATATTTGGGTGCTCCTATGTTGAGTGCATATAGGTTTACAATATTTAAAACCTCCTGATGGATTCCTCCTTTGAGTTTTATGAAGTGTCCTGTCTCTTTTTATGGCCTTCGTTTTGAAGTCTACTGTGTCCGATACGAGTACTGCTACCCTGAATTTTTTCCCTCCCCATATGCTTAGAGTATTTTTTCCAACCCTTTCCTTTCAGTATGTATAGATATTTTCTTCTCAAGTTGGTCTCTTGAAGTTAGCACACGTGTGGGTCATGTTTTCTTATCCATTCAGCTACTGTATATCTTTTAATCAGTGCATTTAATCCATTTACACTTAAATTTAACATTGATAGATACTTATTCATTTGTCCCCTTTGTACTTGTGCTTCTCTCTCTCTCACTCTTTTTCTTCATCTTCTTAAGCAATCCCTTTAGTATGTCTTGCAATACTGGTTTGGTATAGTTGTATACTTTTAGCCTCCTTTTGTCTGGGAAACTCTTTATTTCACTTTCCATTTTAATTGGGAGGCTTTCTGGGTAGAGTAGTCTTGGTTGCATGCCTTCACTTTCATTACTTAGAATATATCTTGCCATTCTCTTCTGGCTTGCAGTGTTTCTGTGGAGAAGTCAGCAGCTAGCCGTTTCATATCTCCCTCTTGCATTACTTTCTGTTTCTCCCTTGAAACCTTTAAGAATTCCTCTTTGTCCTTGATATTTGCCACTTTTATTATGATGTTTTGGAGTGGGTCATTTTGGCTTCCTCTTGATTGAAACCTTCTGTGATTCCTGGACTTGTGTGACTTTTTCTGTCCTCAAATTATGGAAGTTTCCCATCATTCCCTTTTCAAGCAGGTTTTCTATCCCTTGCTCCTCTTCTTCTCATTTTGGTATTCCTATTATATGGATATTATCAAGTTTCTTGTTGTCCTGCATTTCCCTTAAACTCTTTTCGTTCTTTTTGTGCCTTTTCCCATTTTTTTTTTACAGTTTCTAGGAGTGTTTTTCCTACCATGTCCTCCAGCTTGCTGATTTGATCCTCTGCCTCATCTAACCTGCTTTTGATTCTTCTACAGTGTTTTCCTTTTTTCCTTTGTATATTTTATTGAGTATACTATTACAGTCATCCCATATTTTCCCTCCTCTATCCCCTGCACCCTGCACCTTGTCCCCTCATCCCCACACCTCATAGTCCATGTCCATGTGCTGCACACACCAATTCTTTAGCTTTTTAACTTTCGACACTACTCCCAGCCTCCCTTGTCCACTTTTTTTTGTGTGTGTGTGTGAACATTTTCCCACCTGAAATTGTATTCTTCATTTCCTCTTGATTCTTGTTGATAATTTCTATGTCCTTTTTCATGCTGGTATAGTTTGCAGTTAAGTTCCTTGTAGTTCCCTTGAGTTTATGGTAATTCTCACTGAGCCCACTCTGTTCATTGACCTTCTTTATAACCATTGTTTTGAACTCAATACCTGATAGTTTACTTGCCTTTATTTCATTTAGTAGTCTTTCTGATGATTTTTACTTACTTTTCAATTGAGGGTTGTTTCTTTGTCTTCCCATTATTTTGCTCCAGATCAAAACCACAAAATACAAGACACAAACCCACAGCCACAAAAATAACTTCCTCTTGCAATCCCACTATCAACAGCAAATCAACCAGAATTAAGAAGGATTTAAAGAGATTAAAAGTATTATAAGAAAGGAGAGAAATAAACTACTGTATGAAATCTAGTGACTTCCTATGCATCAACTCTATGGACAAGAAATGAATGTTAAAAAGCTATGTAGTAAAGAAAATATCACAAATCATAGAGAAGACCACAGTGGATTTTGTCTTGGTAGACTCTAGTATTTACCACTCTTTTCTTTCTGGTACCACCTCTGTTGATGTCAGATGTTGACCCCATCTGACCTTAGGGAGACTGAGCAAGACGTCAAGGGATCTGTTGTCTGTGGTTGTCTCCTTTAGTTGTTAATCTAGTCACTCTTCACTCAACAGTCAGGTTTTATCACCATAGGGAGAAGATTTCCTCCTGGGGCTTATGTTTCCCCTGAGGCTGCTGCTGCTCAGAGAAGTGGTCTGCCTGAGCAAGATGGTTGCTGCCTTATGGGGGATGAGTCAGCACCAGGATCTCGGAGGCTACTCTCTCAGTTCTTTCCCCAGAGTCTCTGTCCCCAGTCTCTCTTCAAGCATCTCTAGTCCACTCTTCCCCCTTTTGTAGAGTTCTACTATCTGTGGCTGCCACTGTGCACACAGTAGTCAGGCTTAAGCACCACAGGTCCAAGGCAAAATCCCTCCTTGGGGTGGTGCTATTGTTTCCTCTCATGCTGCTGCCACTCAGGGAAGTTGTATGCCTGAGCAAGATGGCCACTGCTGTATGGGAGATGACTCAGCACCAGGATCCCAGCAGTTATTTTCTCAGTTCTCTCCATAAAACCAGTCCCCAGTCTCCCTTCAGGCATCTTTAGCCCACTCTGACCCCACCTTTGCCAGAGACCAGGGTAAGGGACTGCAGATGAAAATTTATGAATTGGCCCTTTAAATGTCTCTCTCAGTCTCAAACTTCCCATTCTGGCAGACAGCAACCCAACCACTTTTCACAGCTGGCTGTTGGTTGTGTACTTTTTGGGCTCTGGTGCTGTAGTCTGGGGATCCTCTTGTAGTTTAGACCCCACTCTTCTCAGGGAGATTGAACTGGCTGTCTAAATGTCCCTCTTGCACTGCCACCTGAGGGTACCTAGTCAGCCTTCTTGAGCTCTGCTGCACTTCTTACTAGTTAAACTGTGCAGAAACTGATTCTTCTGTCTGTCTAAAGTTATAAGTCTTTTCTCTCACTATTGTTCAGTTGTTTGTTCTAGGTGAATTCTCCACAATTCAGTTGTAATTCCAGATTGGTCCTGGGAGGATGTCAGTTTGACTTCCATTCACTTCTCCACCATCTTGATAGACCCCAGAAATAAAAATTTTAAAAATCCAATTTACTATTGCAATAAAAATTAAGGTACCTAGGAATAAATTTAAACAAGGAGGTACAAGCCCTGTACTCTGAAAACTGTAAAACACTGAAGAAAACAACTGAGGAAGACACAAATAACTGAAAGCATGTACCATGTTCATGGATTGGAAGAATTAATAACATTAAAATGTCCATACTACCTAAAGCAATCTATAGATTCCATGCATTCCCTATAAAAATACAAATTACATATTTCACAGAACTAGAAAATTATTTCAAAAATTTATGTGGAATCAAAAAAGACAACAAATAGCCTCAGCAATCTTGTGAAAGATGAATAATGCTGGAGGTATCCCAACACCTGATATCAAACTACAAGTCCACTATAATAAAAGCAGGCTAATATTGGCATAAGAATAGACATACAGTGCATAAGCCAATGGAAAAACACAGAGAACCCAGGAATAAACCCATACCTGTATGATCGATTGACAATTAACAAAGGTGTCAAAAGCATACGATGGAGCTATGACAGTCTGTTCAATAAATGGTGTTTTGAAAAGTGGGCCGCTATATGCAAAAATTGAAAAAGAAACTTGCCCACCAACTTACACCATATTCCATAATAAATTCACAGTGGATAAAAACCTTAAATGTAAGTAGGAAAATCAGAAAAATCATAAAAGATACACAGGCAGTGAAATGTCAGATATCTCATATAACAATATTTTCACCAATATATAACCTAGGGCTTTGGCAACAAAGGAGAAAAATAAACAAATGGGACTACATCAAGTTAAAAATTTTCTTCACAGATAAAGAAACCGCCGGCAACAAAGATCAGGACCCACTGTATGTGAGAACATTATTTTCCAATGATATATATGATAAGAATTTAATTTCCGAAATGTACAAAAAACTGATACGACTCAACACCAGGAAGACAAACAACCTAATTAAGAAGACAAAGAGCCTGAACATAACACTTCTCCAAAGATGAGATACAGATGGTTCATAAACATATTAAAAATTCTCAACCTCACTAATCATCAGAGAAATGCAATTTAAAACCACAGTGAGATATCACCTCACACCTTTCAGAGTGGTTACCATCAATAAATCAACAAACGACAGTTGATGGGGTTGTGGAGAAAAGAGAAACCTAATGTACTGTTAATGGGAATGTAGTCTGGTGTTGTCACTGTGGATAACAATATGGGGTATCCTCAAAAAAGTGAAAATGGAACTCCCTTTTGACCCTGTCATTCTATTCCTGATAATATATCCTAAGAAACACAAAACACCAATACAAAAATATATATGCAAGCCTATGTTCAGAGCAGTTGATATTTTGAATAGCCAAGATCTGCCTGAGACATGCTGCATAAACAAGCATGTTGTCACGATGAAGCTGCCAATCACCAGTTGCCCATAGCTGTGGCTTTTTCATCATATTGCATTGCTCAACTGATGAAGAACAGTGATGTATTACTCCTTATTAACTGTTTAGCCTGGAGGGTCATATTCCAGATGGACAACACATTCCCAATCAAAAAACACTGTTAACATGGTCTTGATCTTGTTGTGACTGTCATGCCTTCTTGGAACATGGAGAACCAGGTGACTTCCATTGGAACAACTGGGCCTTCATTTTCAGATCATAGCTATAGACTCATGGTTCATCTCTGGTTATGACCTCCTGGAGGAAATCTGGTTCATTTATAGCAGTTTAAATTAAGTCATTAGCAACTGCAGCATGATATTCCTTCTGCTTTGGTAACAGAAGCCATGGAATGAATTTTGCCATGACATATTTTATGCCAAGATCCTGTGTCACAATCTCAGACACAGCAGCTTTTGGAATGGCCAGATCAGCTACTAGTTCTCATATTGTCAGTCACTGATCTTTGTTGACTGTGGCCCATACACATTCAACACCCTCAGGTGTTCTGCTTGTTTTCAGACCTCCCAGAATGTGCATAACATTAAACAGATTCTCAACCATCTTTGAAGCATTTGTGCCACCTTTTATTTGTGCTGCCCTCATTTAATTTTCCCTCAAAGACTTCTAAATCATCCAAATAGTTTCTGTGGAGTAATGTTGAAGCTTAACACAAAATAAGATGCAGATATGTTGTTCTATTTGCTCAGTCATTTTGAATGTCATGGCCACACAGTGCACATGCTCACGCCAACAACATCTAATGCCTTCATTGACTAGTATAGTGAAGTAGTCATTGTTCATGCATGCATATTCCAATCCACCCTTCTTGTCTGCCAAGTTACACCAATGCAGCACAAAACATTATTTTTATATTAACAATGGCTGGACTTTTTCCAGATAGACATCATATTATACTAATTGGAATAAACTAGTCATTGAAAGAAAAATACCACATGATTTCACTTATATGTGGAATCTAACAAACATTATAAACTAATAAACTGAATAGAAACAGAAGCATGAATACATAGAACACACTGACAGTGTCCAGAGTGGAGGGGGGACTGGATGAAAGATGGTTAAGGGATTAGCCAAAGAACATTTTTGCAGACACATGGGCATGAACAATGATATGGTGATTGTCATAGGGAGGGGTGAGCATGGGTTTGGGTGGAGGTGGGAAAATGGAGAAAAATCAGGAACAACTATAATTGCATAAATGACAGAAGAAATGGAACTCTTCTTTCACTTTCTAGAATAAGATTTTGCATATGAAGTTTGAGATGTATGAAAGAAGCTGTTTACTGTGCTATGGAAAAATAGAGAACTGAACCCATAGGAATAAAAATGTCACTGAGCAGCATTCTCAATTACCTCTCCCTGTCTACTTTCTTCATTTTTAAAATTTTTTGTCTTCATCCTACTCTTCCTTCAATTAAATATTCCAATAATAGTTTCAATTTCTAAAATATCTGCAATTATATAAACTATTACTGAACAAAATATATAAGGACTTAAATTATTCTTAAATTAATATTTATTGTGTTTAACTAGGATATGTTATATTATATTGTGTTTAACTAGGATATGTTTAGTATTATATACTAAAATCTATATTTTTCCTTAAATTTGTAAAAGAATTCTATTTTTAAACTCAGGATTCAGGATATTTGTTTTTGACATCCTAATTCTCATTATATAGGAGACAATGTGAAACATGTGGTAAAAAAGAAAGCAAAAATGTTACAAGGAAACAATGAGGGAAAGAAAGTTAACAGTGTGGTAGATATGAAGTTAGGAAAATCATATAATGGATTTTTTTTTCTAATTAACATTGTACTTAATTCTTTTGACAATACAACATCTGTCCTGTAGAGGTCAATGCATATGAAGTATAGTGCTTTAGTAAGACCTAGAAGCACCCTTGAATACCAGATGATTCATGAGAGATTGATGAAGCTCAAATTTGGTAGGTGGACTAAAAGCATGACATTGTGTTTTTGAGAAAGAGATTGAAAGGTAAATTTCTTATTATGACATGAATTTTTAAAACTCTCTGTGTTACTTTGTATAACCTTCTGCAAAAATAATACTAATCAATAAAATATTTTAACAATTTGTGAGTTTTAATACTCTGACAGGAAAAATGTACAGATCTTATAATATGTGTTTAAGTACAGGTATTAGTAAAATTAGTCAACACACTGTATTTTTCTTAACATATTTATGTATTTATGAAAATTTAAATAAAGTAAAATGAACACAGTTTTTATCTAGATATAATCATCAATACTGTTTTTTTTTTACCATTTTTTAATTCTGTCAAATGGTTTGGTTTTAATAAGATAATTTGGACAAATATTACAGGAAGCCTATATAGTTTTAATTTGTAAAGATTAATAAACAGACAACTCATTTAAATTGGAATTAGGAGGGCCTGTGGAGGGAGCTATCATGCCTTACCACTCATGAGCAATTATCCCAAACAGGAAGAGACATACTTTCTATCTCCAACAGAAAGATGATTTTCTATTATACTTCTGGAAGAAGAAGGAGTTTCTCCTTGCCTGACAATCACTCAGCCAATGACAAACTGTTACAAATCAGCCAACAAATGACCATTAGGCTTCAAACTCCCTGTTTCCTTCAATGGACCCTTTGTTCATAACAACCTCTCTGAACTTCTGTTTTCCTCTAAAAAAAAAAAAAGAATGTTCCCCTCTTTTGTTCTCTGAACTTTCATGTTTTGCCATTACAGTGCATGTTCCAGATGGCAATACTTTGTTCCTAAATGAATCCATTTTCCTGGAAAAATATCTGGATCTCTATTTGTTTAGTGTCAACAAATTACATAGTTTTTCTCTAGATGTCTGAATTAATTCTTATAGATAATGAGAGTCAGAAATTCAGGAGTATTTCACTAATTTTGTGTGATTGGGGCATTGCCTAATTAAAATGGAAAGATCAGTTATCTAAATGGATACATGGAAAGTTCATGGAGGAATAAGATAGACCAGAGGATAGATCAGCACAGGCAATGAGTGAGAACAGCTTGGATAATGTTTGGAATTGAATGAAAGGAAGGTGGGTAGCACCAGAAGTATTATCACCTGTGGCATAATTGGGATGGGTTCTTACATAAGACAAGTTGAGAATTTCTAATACCTAGGCTACTGAGGAGTGAAAGAGGTTTATTCATGGAAAAGCAGAAGACTGACCCTGTGTCCCATAATGCATTTCACATTTGAGAAGTGTCACAGATAGGCATCAATGTCCAAGAGATTTTAACGTACTGAAAGGGATGGAGACACTGGTATTACGAGAGGCAAGCATTACTTGAGCATATTTATACCTGGATTCCATCAACTGAGAGCAGTGGTAGAAAAATGCAATTGATTTTCATATTCCTTATATTTAATAAAGCATTGCAAATGGTCCAGTAAACTGAGGTTTTGTTCTCATAGGATATTAAAGCACAAATCAGGTTGAATCTAGGCAGAATCCCAGTTGACGGTCTTGAAAATAGAAGAATATCTTGGTCCATTTGAGATGCTATAATAAAATACCATAGATTGGGTAAAACAACACAAAATTATTTCTCACAGCTCTGGAGCCTGGGCAATCAAAGATCAAGATGCTGGCAAATCCAGGGTCTGGTAAGGCCCCACTTACTGATTTATAGATGACACCTTTTTGCTGCATCCTCACATGGTCAAAGGGACAAGAGAGTTTTCATAAAGGTACCAATATCATTCATGAGGGCTCTGCCCTCATGACCTAATCACTCCCCAAAGGTCCTACCTCTTAATACCACCATATTTACGGGTTGGAATTTCAACATAATGATTTGTTGGTGGACACACACATTCAGATTATAGCAAGGAAATTTGGGAGTGGTTATGCCAGAAACACAAGAGCCTAAGCCTCTGATAGTAAGGTGACTACATGTTCCATTCTATACTATTTTTGTTTTTCAGACAAGTGGGAGGGATTTCTGGGTTAAGTGCTAACCAAAGAACCACCTGTGCAATAAGTCATCTCTTAATAGTCACTGTGCAGCTGTGATGATGTGTTATGAAACAAAGGTCACCAAAGCCAAAAGAATGTTATCTAAAACAAAAAACAAGTTTAATAAATGAGTGAATCTAATAGCGAAGTGATCCATCTGGAAATCAAGTACTGTAGACTGAACACAAAGCAAAATCCAAATGATTACCAGCCAAAAAGTCCATATTGTTAAAGGTGGCATAACTAGATAGAGGGTGTAAATATTTCCTAATGTTATGAGTACCCAGTTTCTATTTAGTCATTATGGTGGTCATAGGTAAGGAGTTTAGGACAATTAAAGTTCTCAACTTTGTTATTATTTGTGATTTTTCATTAGGCTTGCATATCATAAGCATCAGTGACTCAAACTGAGAAGGGTTGAACTATGTACTTTGGAAGCTGAGAAGAAGCAAGTAAGGCTTGCTTACATGCCACTTAGCATAGACTTCTTAAACCTCTGCATAAAATAAAAGAACTTAAACCTCTGCATAAAATAAAACACTTTGGTTTGAACCTCATTTTATTTAAATAATTTTAGTGTATTTTATGCCTTATATAATTTAGAAGAATTAATCACTAAATAAGGGAAGATTTATACATAGCATTAACTTCCTGTGGATGTTGGAAATCTTAAATAAATATTACATAGGAAAATATCAGTTCCATGTGCTTTTGCATTGATGTTGGAGTCCTTTCACAGTTCAATTAAATAACCAATCATGTTTGATTTCTCTAGGTCATAACTCAGTGTGTTGTATTGTTCAAGGGGTGGTTCAAATAAAAGTAAGGTCAGATTTGGGGAACTGTTTTATTTCTTTAAAGTAACTATATACATATACGATGTATGCCAGCTGGGTAATGGATAGGTTTTAGAAGTAGAAAGCTGAGAACACATGACCATAGTCTTTTATTGCAAAAGCACTATCAAAAGGGAGACTTACTGGCCCATATTCTATGAGACTATATGCATTACTGAATAAGATGGTCTTGAGGGCACTTAGAATAATTTTATCTGGGATTAAGCACAGATTTCATGACCTGACTGGTGTAGCTCACTGGATTGAGGGTCGACCTGTGAACCAAAGGATCATAGGTTTGATTCCCTAGTCAGGGCACATGTCTGGGTTGCGGGCCATGCAGAAGCAACCAGACTTTCATGTTTCTCTCCCTCTCTGTCTCCCTCCCTTCCCATCTATCTAAAAATAAAATAAATACAATCTAAAAAAAGCCTTAATTTTAAAAAAAGCACATTTCAGAAGAAAGTTTAAACCAAATATCTAGTCTTGTACTATAATATGGTCCATAGTAAAATCTTCTATCCAAGTTAAAGTTTTGTTAGAGCCATAATATTTAATTTTACAACTTGTAAAACTGAGAGTAGTTAATTATATTTAAAACCTCAGAAATTCAAACTTTTATCATCATTGTGCAGGTTGAAATGCTTAAGGGAACCTCAAGCTGGTCTTCTGAAGAATACAAGATGAAGAGCATCATTTTGTTAAGTCGAAGCTTAAATTTACAAGGTAAAAACTGATAGTATGCATTTAATTGTAAGTTATCCTAATTCAGATACTCTTAGAGAATAAGTGTTTCCCTACATATAATTGCGTATGATAAGTACACTTTGGGAAATATGTTAATTTTCTGAACAACAACATAGTTGTTTATCTTTCTTAGTTGTGTTCGATTGAAGCAAATGATTAGACATTCTCAGTTTGTTTTTATAAGATTTATCACTTGAATATATATGCTCTTGAAAGAGTTTATCAAATTATATAGTTTGGATAATTATTCAGGAGTTTTACTTTAGCTATCACATCATTGACAAAATTGATCCTCTCAGAACAGTTTGCCTAAAGGAGGCCAATGATTATAAATTATTTTCTTTGAAATCTGAATGTTTCATTTTCACATTTGGTCTTGGGTTACAGCTTTTATTTAAAATAGATCATGGGCTTAAGAGAATTCAGAAAACATTTACATTTTTATCAGATTCTCAAAGAGGTCTGTGAACCAAAATTGATGAAAATATTTTATTTACAGTATGCACATAACCAAGTTTTATCTTTAGGATTGCTTTTAACTAAAATTTAAGTAACATTATTAAAAAATTTGAGTTAAAGAAATACTCCCCCATCCCTGAAGTAGCATGCTTTGAAATCTGATCATGATTCAAACTACACAACTTTCTGTTTGCCTGAAAACTCCTATTTACATTTCATAACAGCTCTCTGAGTAAATATGTTGAAAAAAAGATTGTTTGGAGAGGGTTTTATTTATATAAAACTACCCAGTAACACTGATTTAAACATAATCCCCAAACATATCTGATTCTGAGAGATAAAGAGAATAATAATCTGCCTGTGGCAGCTTTGATTGATGCTCCCTCAGTTGAGGTGCCCTTGTCATGGAAGTTCATCATCTCAGAATATTCCTAGATTTGAAGCTGCTACTTGACTTCCATGTGGTAGCTATGGAGAGCTGCCATCCAGTTGTGTTGAGATGAGGGTTACAACCATTTCTCTTGTGTCTTTAATAGCAATCTACACCATTCTGTCAGTCAGACAGACAGCTGCAGATGAATGGTCCCTACTTTGAGAACCTCTTGATAGGTCCAACTGAGATAGCCTAAGGGGATATGTTTATGCCATTTATTTCCAGCATACACATATGTATTCATTCCTTTAAACTACAGTGTATGGATTTGAAGTTATTTCCAGGTATCCCTTTACATCTGCATAATAGTAAGGACAAGTTGAGATGCCCCTGACCTGCTCCTCTGACTTGACTTGGAGGTAAACAGAAATATATTTCTTCCTGTGAGATCTTTTTCAGCAAAGATGTCTCAAATTGACAGGAAAATTAGGATGCATCTTTCAAGTCTGTTTTATTTCAGCAAGTAGAATTGATTTCTTTTGAGAGTTCACTGGTATAATGTGCTTGATTTTTATATTTTGAACTACATCTTATAAATGTCATTTAATTTGTACATTAATTGAAAAAAACAGAAATCTTCATGGCATTCAATAAATTTTAGTTTTTTTGAAGCTATTCTGGTTTAGCATTAAAAAGCAGGATGATGCTTATTTCTCTTATTTCTCAAAAAGAGAGTTTTGCCAGTAGGACTGGCACTGAGTAAATTTAGAGTAAGCTATACTTTTGTCTCATGAAGAAGAAGAGAAAAAGGGAAAAATGGTCACTAGGGTAAAGAATTTGGGTCCTTATAGACATGAGCTCTTTCTGACATCTTATGTTTATGGATCTGTTTACATAAGATCTTGACAACTCAATGGAGATACATTAGTCACTATTTAATGGGTTTGCATATGCCATATCAAAATATAAAGTTAACTTTTCCCTTATACTCACAGTCCATTGCTTCTTTCTCTTCAGAAACTGCTTTGTCAATAAATATAAACACCAATATATATGACATTGAGTCTATATTTTATAAATAAGAGGCATCTAATTGATTTTCTTTGTATTATATTTACAGATAGAAAACTATGTGCACATATTCAGGAGGCAATTCAAATGGATCAAAAGAGATTTCAACATGGTACTTTAGGATTACCTCAATTTTTCATAGCAAGCATTCTGCCTAATATTTTGGCTGTGTGGCAATCTATATGGTATACTCATTTTGAGATTTATTGATTGTTTCTTTTGGGGGGGAGTGAAGTATGGAGTAAGTCACACAAACACACAAAGATATTCTGATCTGTGGTTATGGAAATTTATAGTATACTTTTCTGTTATCAACAAAATAACAAATATGAATTTTTCTGAAGCTGGAATAAATTTTCAAAAACTTTCCATGTATAGAAATGAAAAAAAATGGTTAAAGAAGAGGAAATGTGGAAATCTCATCTATAAGTACTTTGTTCTGTTTCTTGGATTTGCCTGGTGGGTCAGTAATAGTTACACACTTCTCAATTTGTTACAATTCCAGTGAAGAGTAAAAAGGAGAGACTAGATATGAAATAAATCAGTGACAAAGCAAAAATTGTAAAAAGAAGATAAAACCCAAATTTAAAAAGGGACTCCAACTGTAAATAACTCACAAAATTAAAGAGAAAAGAGAATACACAGAAATGAAGGGAAGACATGTGTGGTATCCATATAAAGGATTGCCATTTTATACCTATCCCCTGTCCTTAAAAAAGTCAATACATTTGCTTTTGAATGTAGTTCATTTTTTTTATCATTCCTTCAGCATTAAGTGTGCAGTGAAGCAAATTATCTCCAACAGTTGCACAAACAACATTCTGAAGTGATTAATCCCAGCGAAGCTATTTTTGACTGGATTAGGTTGAAGACAATTTTGGTTAATGGTTGAAATCGAGAAAGAATAAATAAATAATGACAGAAGATATTTACTTTTCAATCCTGAATTACATTGGTGTCTGAGAAACAATTCAATGTTCATACAAGTAACAGTGTGGAGAGGCTAGGTATTTGAAGCACATAAAAAGGAAGTGAAGAATGGGAGAAATGGGAGAAGGTAAAGACACTGGCGCCATTAATCTTTAGTCCTGAATTTGGTTTTCATATTACTTAAATAAAAGTTGTGAAATTAGCTTCTGTGTATTTTTCAACAGAAACATTGGAAATTAATGTTTTGGCTCAACATTGCTGGGTTAATGTAGCTAAAATTCCTGTTGACATAATTTAACAGAATTTTAGTGTATGGTGTTCTTACCATCAGTATTTAGCTAGATATTGAGTAGAGGAACAAAAGGGACTTAATGGGGAACATAAGCCTATATGTTTTACCAGTAAGCTACAGTTTTTCACATTCCATGGGATTACAGCATTTCTCCACCAAGGGGATTAACATTCCCACTTTCTCCCCTTTGGTACTGGATTGTTGAGGGGTGCAAGGGGAGGTGTCGGACCATGGAGGCCTGTCAGTATAGCTGGGGCATGGACCCTATCCAAAGCCCATGAAAACTTGGGAAGTTAATTGGTTCCTTTGAAAAAGCATCTGCTCTATCCTAAACCCAAGCTAATATAATCACAGGGGAACAAAGAACTCTCTCTCTCTCTTGCTCATAACCTGCTCTTGGGCCATGCACTCACCCATCCTCTCTCCATAGCCATGTGGCCTTGGCAGCTGCATGTCCCATAGCTGTGGAAACTCCACATGCAAGTTCCTAGAGGAAACCTGAATACCTCAGCACAGTAATAGGCTGTGGCTGGTAACACATGCTAAACTATCCAGATGCTGGGTTGGGCTGTACTTTAAATATTTTATTTATTTTATTTTTAGACAGAAGGGAAGGGAGGGAGAAAGAGAAATATCAATGTGTGTTTGCCTCTCACATGTCCCCTACTGGGTACCTGGCCCGCAACCCAGTCATGTGTCCTGACTGGAAATCAAACCGGTGACCCTTTGGTTCGCAGGTCAACACTCACTCCACTGAGCTACACCAGCCGGAGTCGGACTGTACTTTAACATGTGTTACAAATCCTGGGCAGTGGTCTTCATCCTGTTCCTAATGAAGACAAGACTGGACTTTTTCCATAGAGGGAAGGACATAAATAGGACATTAGGGAGTCAGAAGGGAGTACCTTTAATTTTACATTATCGATAAATTTCATCATGGAACCCCATCATCCCATGTATGTCTCAGGAAATTCCTTTCCTCTCAACACAGTAAGAACTCAACAGTATGATTGATTGTATTACATCACAAACATAATCCTTCCTATGTATTCCCCTAATAATAACAAAGTAAATCTTATATAAAGGTTCTTTCTATTTAATAGCTGTGTTTTCTTAGCTGTTATGTTACATAGCACATTTATAAATCATTATAGAAATTAACATTTTATTATTTTTATTTTTATTCTTGTTCAAGTACAGTTGTCTCCATTTTCCCAGACCACTCTACCTTGCCCCACCCAACCCCACCTCCCACCCAACCCCACCTCCCACCCTCAATCCTTCCCACCTTAGGCTTTGTTCATGGGTCCTTCATACATGTTCCTTGATAGTCCTTCCCCTTCTTTCCCTAATTATATCCCTCCACCCTCCCCTCTGGTTACTATCAGTTTGTTCTTTATTTAAATGTCTCTAGTTATATTTTTCTTTGTTTGTTTGTCTTGTTGATTAGGCTTCACTTATAGGTGAGATCATATGTATTTGTCTTTCATGGCCTGGCTTATTTCACTTAGCATTCATTTTAACAGAACTCACTATGTAAAAATACAAGTAACACAGACTATCATGATTTCACCTTGTGTGTGTGTGTGCATGTGTGCGTGATTAGCGTGTACTTCCTTTGAGGAACTGTTCTGCTGGGATGGTGCAACTAATGAGATCATAATGGGAGCTCAGGAATGTCGATGCAATGGTTTATGGGTTTATACATTCTTGCACATACACATCAATGTGGAACATAGCATAAATTATACTTGTATGTTGTAAAAAGCCATAAATTGTCAATCTTCCTGTGAGTTATCACCATTAAAGGCTTGCACCTAACTGCAAATGTGAATTTCTATAATTCTGTTACATGCTTTTTGGTTTTTTTGTTTGTTTGTTTTTTCATTAATGACTTCAATGTCTGCTGAATGGCTAACTGCAGATGTAGTGGCTGATTAGGTAGCACAATTTGCCTTAAAGCTCCAAAATCAGAGGCTATACTACTTTCCAGTGAAAATATAATGAACTTCCAAGCAACAAATTTGCCAGTGGATATTTCTGAATAACAATTAAACCAGGTTCCCTTTTGCATTTACTTTGTTTGTATTTGCATATTAGATATCAATAAAAATTCATCTAAACGCAGAATGTTAGGTTTCAATCAGTGAGACTGAGTTTTGGAGGTAAAGCTTGTAATTTGTCCAAAGGCAATCATGTTCAAAGACAGTACATGATTTTTAAACACCTAAGTGTTCTCTTTCTTGATTTGGCCTTTGAACTGTGATAGAAAAGATCTATTTGAAAGAGATTGAAACTCTTAAAGCCTTTGTATTAGTATAACAGAATCTAATACAAAACTCAGCTACATTTTTAGATGCCTGGACGATGATTTTAAAAAAGATTTACCTGGTTATATTTGCATTGAATAATATCTTATGAAATGCAAAAACAAACAAAAACTCTCATACATATCTTACCTTAAAATTCTGCAGAAAACTAGGTTCGTTATTTAGGACACACACTTAACTTGAAGCTTATCTTAAGCATGTGTTTTTCCTTTTTAAATGTATTATCAGCTTCTTGAGTTTCTGGCAATACATATTACTAATGTAAAAATTATAACAAGCTTCATGGAAATTATATTCAAATGAGTCAAAGAATACCTTTTCTAGTTTTCTTTCTATTCTCTGTGTAAGATCAATCTTTACCTTGAAGAGAGATTCAGCATTGCTAGATTTATCAAGGAATTGAAAGCTTTCTTTGTATTGCCATACTATGGATATTATGCCTTACTTTGGAGATTATTATCTTTGGCTTTCTCCAATTTAGTATTTAGAGTTACCCCTCCAAGTAACTTGTTAGTCTTTTTATTTTAAGCATGATAAAATGATGGTTATTATAAAAATTAAAACATCTTATTTGCCACTTTTGTCACATTATACCAAAAATCTTCTTATATTGTTTTTAAAATAACTTTTGCATTTATGACTAAAGCTTGCCATCTAGTGGGACGACTGAAGAAAAGTATTTACTGGTTTCATAAAACTGATTATTAAAAGACCTAATTAGTTTCACTGGTTTGCCTGGAATTATGGTTCCATTCTAATAGCATTAAAAAATAATGAACCGATGATCAAACTTAGTCACATTGGCTACATTGATGTGCTTGTTTAGAAACAGCCTGAATTAATGAATTGAAAATTTAAAAAAACACATTTGGTAACTAAATTTAATTTAATATGAAAATATTGTATTTCAAATGTAAAAGTAATTCTATCTTGTCTATAATACAAACTTGATAAGCTTTTAAGGTAATTGCTGACAGGAAGGTCCAGTATCACTTTCTTCTTCAACAGGTAGTTTTAACGAGAGTATAAGCAAGACACAATTTCCATGTACATACATTTACAGAGTAAAAATCAACCAATTAGAAGAGAAATAAAATATTATGGTTCTCATGATATAGGCTATAGGTCAAGACATTTTTCCTAAAGGATTGTGGTTTTTAAAAATTATTATGTTATATAAACCAATCTATT
>PVJD01014372.1:0-29412 GCA_004026545.1 Mormoops blainvillei
AAAACCTAGACCATATTTGCAAAGTGGTTCTGACATTTTTAGTAAGTGATTTTGAAAATATCCATTGACTCAATTGAATGTGGCATTTAAAAGATCTGAAATAAGACCCCACCAACCAAAGTAGTTAGCTGAATTACCACATGTAGACATTTATACCAGAATAAAATTACAGTACTTTACTAAAAGTTTCCCTCTCGGAGTGGAGTAGCACATTGTTCCAGCTTTCTAGCTTGAGATGATGACAAATTGAAAATAAATTGATGTGAAAATAGTATCATTCCCACTTTAAGGATATTCATTCCCCAGGGAAAATTCTTCTGTATTAGTCAAAATCCTAATAAAATATACCTTGAAAGTTAGTAAAGTATTAATTTATTCTTTCAGAGAATTGGGTTTCCTGCCTTACTGCATAGTGATATGTGAGCATTGCAATACTTTTACCTTTATTTGAGCTACTTGAACTCAATGCCTCTTTTTTGGTTTTTAAATCAGTTGATACTCTATCCTGCAGTAGGAATTTACCTAAAGATTACTAAAAATGTACACCAAATTCTGTCTACAGATTGATTTGAATAGTCCCTTTATCTGTAAACAAGTCTAGCTGTGACTTTTTTAATAAATCCGTCTGTCAGCATATCTTCTCCTCATCACAAGACCTTTTTAATTCTTACTCATTGTTCCCAGAGCCTGTGGCTTTTTCCCTTTTTCTGTGTCCTGAAAATCCCCTTATCCATCCCCCAGCCCTTCTCCTCCCCTCCAAAGTTTGTCACCTCTTGGTTAACTTTGTATGGGAACTCAGCCAAATTGTAATCTCTTTTGCCCATAGCATAGCATGGTAGTTCTTAAACTTTGGGTCCTAAGAATTGTTAGGGGAAACTATTAAAATAGAAGACATAAGAGATTCATCCTTGATCTTAATAATCAGAATTTCTGCTCAGACAAGCGTATAATTATAGCTAAATGTCTCTTTGTGGAACTCTTAAACATCCCAGCTTGAGACCCACTCACAAGGAAATTTCACATTTCTAGCAACTGATATAGTTTCCTGGCTGTAGAAGATCAGGCTAAAAGTGGCATTTGGAGTTGATTTTCTAAAGTTGTGTATCTAATAGTAGTCTATGAAAGCTGATTTTCCCAGCAGTAATACATTTGTATGATAAGACTTATCGGAATGGAAACATTATAAATACAAAGAAAGGCAGCTGTTCTGGGAAAAATTGCTGTAGAAGAACTGGAAAGACCTGGTGATTTCTGGAATGTTAAAACAAAAAGACAGCAAAGGAGTTGAAGGTTACTTCAAGGGAGTGAGAACAGAGCACTGGAAAAATGGCTATGGTGTAAATTATTGAAAAAATATTAAATGTAGCACAGGAAGAGGTGTAGGGAGTTCACAAAGAACACATCATTTAATCTTTTTCTTGAGTACCTGCTATGTGCACTGCATTGTCCTAAAGTGTACCAAGACATGGCTCCAAAATTTATATTTGTATTGGATTCAGCTGGGGAGATTATTAAAAATAAAATTCCTGGACCCCACACTAGCTCTATAACTGGGGTTGGGATTTGGAAATCTCTAATGTATAAAGCTCCCCAAGCAATTCTGATGCATTCAGTGAAAGGACTAGTATTTGGGAATCACTGTACCAAAAGATCACAAAAATGAATGAGACATAGTGTTCATTTTTTTTAAGGAAGGCAAAACCCAGTGTATTGAGCAATATGCTCTACTAACTTTCTCGACTGCCTTATATTCATGGCTTCTGTTTAATTCGTGATATGTCTTTTTTCTGAAATGCCTTTTCCACCTCTCTGCCATGAAAATATTATCCATCCTTCAAGAGCCATTCAAATGTGAGAATTGGAACTGTGTTCCACAATCTCTGTCACCATTTTTCCCACCCCACATCCATTACACAACCAAATATAAAATCTACCCTTAGAATATCTAGTTCACCCATCATCTCCTTTTCATCCCCATTCCCACCCCTTTAGACCATCTGAGCCACCGAATAGCCTTTTAACAGATCTTTCACCCTCCATCTGCCCACCTACCATAATTTATTCTTTGTGGTTCTGTTAATCTTGCACAATTCAATTATAATTATTTTTCATATTGAAAACAAAGTTTACTATCTCATTACCTACAAAGTTAGGGATGAAAATGCTCTAGTCTGACATTCCAAATTACTTCATCAATTAGTCTTCCTTGATTATAAGCAACAGAACCAACTCAGGTTAACTTAAGCAGAAAAAGATACAGGCTAGCTTACAAAATTGAACTTTCAATCATTTCCATTTTTTGTGTGATTCTCAAGATGCTCATTCTTAGAGGTTGTCTGATTCAACATATTCCAACTCTTATCAATAGGGTAACATGGGATATCAACTGAAAGACTACCTATAATTACACTCACTGGGGATAGAACTTAATTCAAAGCAGAATTAGGGTGCTATTACCAAAAACATAAGTGAATATTAGGGAGCAAAACTAAAAAAATGTCCACTACACCCAAAATATGGCCCCAGTCCAATTTAAGTAAAATTGGAAACAACGAAGAGGAATTCTGTGCTTTCTTTTCTGAGACATCAGAGGTCAAGTGGGTGAAATAACCAAAGAAGCTAACACTTGACAGTCTCAGTGTCCTCCGGGCTAGAGGAGGAGAGAGGTTAGTGGTTTGAAGTAAATGTTTGAATCAATGTGTGGAATGATTCAAGAAGTTATTGTGCCTTTAAGTGTTCAGATAAGCTGTTTTCATTTTTTCCTGTGACCAACCAATTTCCACATGACCACAATGTCCTTTGCCAAATACCCTATAGTATTTTATTTTTAAATGTTAGCCATCATAATACAAGAACAGCCACAATTTTATTGGGGAAAAAGTCAATAGGGTAACAGCAACTTCAGTATCGTTAGGAGGGTAACAAGTCTTCCACCTCCAAATTTAAGAAAGGCGCGATAATCTCCCGTATTTCCCACATCCTGCGGCGCCCAAGCATTGTAGGGAGCACCCTTTCAAAGATAAACGTACCATCAAAGAATAGTATGTAACACGAAAGTCCGGTGAAGGTGAGGACATAAAATGCGATGAAAATCCTCAGTGCACGTTTCCTACAAGGAAAGAAAACACCTGTGTTAAGAACATTCTGAAGAAAAACCATACTGAAGTGACTCCTGGCTCCTCCGCCCAGGTAGCTCTACAACTTTAAGTTAAGTAACTGAACTTCTCTTGACCTCAGCTGACATCTGCAAAAGGAACTTGGAGTTGATGAGCACTGCCGTTCATCTTAGGACTGGCATTGGAATTCTAGGATTCCATAGACGTGAAACAATGGAACCCTGGACACTGTGAGGCTCTTTCCTCTGAAATTTTCTTCTCACAGATCAGTGCCATCTTTACCTCACCTATGAAGTATATGATGCCTATCTGAGAGAAAGTAAAGGCACAGGTCAGTTAGCTTTTCCTTAGGACGCAAAATAAAATGTGACAAATGAAATTCAGCCGTCTCTATACCCCATTTCGTCCCGACCTCAGACTTGCCCTTCTAAAGTAATGTAAGCTTTTCCAAGTCTTTGAGGACTCCTCCTTCTGGGTTGTACCGATGATGTATTTTATCTCTTTGCATTATTTTAAGTCCATGCATTATTATTTTCTCATTATAAATGCAATACATGATTAGGGTAGACGATCTGGAAAATCCAGAAAAACACAAGGAAGAAAACAAATGTCACAGGTGATCCAGCTACCTGGAGATAATTACCATCTAAGATACATGCCAGAAGAGAAAATCCAGAGCACGGTGAAAACTAACTGTGGATATATTTTGTGCTCCAACTCAGTGGACTCTATAAACCTCAGCTACGTTTCTTGGCATTATTGCCACTGGCTATCTCTTGGTAGATATACAAATAATTGTTTCTACTTCACACATTTATTAAAGAGCCAATGTTCTTAAAATACCCCATTAGGAAGAGGCTTTAAGGGTCATTAACATCGAACAGAGATGTCCTGACCTCAAGCAGCACTAAATGAAGATCTTTCTCATACAAATAAAAAGAGCTCAATACCAAAGCATATCTAGTAAATAAAAATTATTATTCTTAAATTCTAAAACTAGTCATTTTAGAAATACTAAACTGGAACATTTTCAAAGAAACACATTTAACACTCATTTTTAAAGAGGAAAATAATTTTCTAAATTACAAATAATTTAGAAAACTAATAAACTATAATCCCATCACTTCTATAAGTCTTTTTTTCCCTTTTTCTTTCCTTCCTTCCTTTCATTTATTTTTTTAAAAAATTTGTTTGGTTATTTCTTTGTCGTTGTTGTTAGAGTGTGTCCTTCAGTTTTTTCTTTCCTACCGTGAACTCTCTAGGTTGCCCTGACCAGGGACTGAACTCATAACCTAGGTATGTGTCCTGACCGGGAATCAAACCAGTGATCATTTGCTTTGTGAGATGACACCCAACCACCTGAGCCACACCGGTCAGGACACAGACATTTTTCTTAGCAAAACATTATAGCTGCTAAATCAAAATAAGTTTTTTTATGATCGTACATGTACAGAACCAAAAATTAGTATCATTAATAATTTTATTTATTTTAAATTGATCTTCTGTAGAGAATAAAAATATTCTTTTGATATTTGAATATTCTATCTATTTGTCAAATCTTGACATGCATAAAATCTTTAATCTTTTCCAAAATGTTCACATTACTTAGGAGAATACATAGGAGAGAACTGTAAGGGAGCTGAGGGTTTGGGGATAATACGATATTAGGAAGAGGACACCCTCTGAAGCTAAAAATGGCAAAACTGATACATAATGATTGACTAAGCCTGCATAATATACCTCCTCAAAAAGATAATGTATAAATATGCTGAGTGGAACTAGTAGGTTTCCAGTTCTCTGCAAGAGATTGGTCTAAGTCTTGGGAAATCTTAGCTAGGATATAATGATGTAATGGAAGATAACCAACTCAACTGGGCTAAAATCTGCCCATATAACACAATTAAGTAATAATTGAAAGGTATTCACTTATTTATTTTTTTGTCTATTTGTTTTTGAAGTATAACTCGCATCCCATAAAATTTATCCTTTAAAGCGTACAATTCAGCGGCTTTTAGTTTATCCATCAGCTTATGCAATCATCACCACTATCTAATTTCAGAAAGTTTTTATCACCCTGAAAAGAAAACCTGTGCGGTGCCCATAAACACTCACTTCCTGTTTCCCATTACCCCCAGACCTGCCAACCACTGACCTCTTCTCTATCTGTATGGATTTTCCCGTTTTGAACATTTCATATGAATGGGATCCTATAGTGCATGGCCTTTTGTGTCTGACTTCTTTCACGTAGCATAATGTTTTCAATGGTCATCTATGTTATAGCATAAATCAGCAGTTTATTCTCTTTTGTGGCTGAAAATACTCCATTGTACTATACTACACTTTGTTTAACCGTTCATCAGTTGATGGACATTTGTATTGTTTCTACTTGTTACCTATTATGAAAAATGCTACCATGAACATTCATTGTACAGGGGTTTTGTGGACAAATGTTTCAAACACTTTTGGGTGAATACCTAGGAGTGGGTCATATGGTAGCTCTATATTTAACATTTTCAGGAACTGCCAAGCTGTTTCCAAAGTGGCTGCACCATTTCACAATCCCACTAGTAATATCTGAAGGTTCTAAATTTTCCACATGCTTGCTATTGTCTGTCTTTTTATAGTTACCTTAGTGGTATAACACGGTCACTTGTGATTTTGATTTGCATTCCCTTAATGACTAAAGATGCTGAACATCTTTTTATGTGCTCGTTGTTCATTTGTGTATCTTCTTTGGAGAAATGTCTATTCGACTCCTTTGTTCATTTAAAAAATTAGGTTGTTTGTCTTTTTGTTGTTGAGCTGTAAGAATTCTTTATATATTCTGGAAACTGGAATCCCTAATTTACAGGGTTTGGAAAAAAATTGATTGACTTTTTTTTCCAGCTTTCTCATTGATTTTATGAAATAGAGCATTTTCTGGGGTTTTTACTCCAGCAAGGATATCACTCCTTGCTTATTAATTTTTTATCAAGCATGACAAACATCTTATATATTTCAGGTCCCCAAATGATCAAGATTTCTGCCTTTAAGTAGCCCATGGAGTATTAGGGGACAGATTTAAAATAATTTAACTGCAATAATATGCTGTGGGGTCCATGTCAGGGTCACAGGTAAGGAACAGCGAGCACACGGAAGAGGGAGCTGGGGGTTCCCTCTCGGTTGGTGGTTGGGGCTAACGAATCAGAATAGACTCAGGAGATGCATGATTATGTGGCATCTCTAGAAAGGAATCCAAGCACTCAGAATTTGCCAGCATGTAAGTCCTCAACACTGTATGGGGAAGAGGCATCCCACTGAACAAACAGGCTTTTCAAAGCTGCTTCGCAGGTACGTGTCCCGGTGGAGGTGGCTGCATCACAGTTCGCAGACACTACCCTTTACGTTATATGTGCACGTAGCTATCTAAAGCAATAAGAAACAAATATATATATCTGTATATCTAATGCAATGGATCTATATCTAAAATAAGAAGAATACTATGACTTTTAAAGAACACGAATAATTTATAAAGGAAGGTGTAACGAATTTTTAGTGAACACGAAAAAGTTTAAACTTGCTATAGTTCATACATATTAGGGCCTCTGTCCAGCCCCCAGAAGCTTCTCTCTCTGACTTACCACATTCTAATTCCAGGAGAAGAGTTCTTTCCTGAAGGGGACCGTGGAGCCTGGAGAAGCAGGGGCTCCATTTCTCCCAGATCCATTTCTTCAGGACTCTGAGAGTCTGGGTTCCCTTCTTGCATTTGGTATGTCCCCAGCTTTGTATTCAGCACAGTCATGTCCTTGCAAAAGTTCTGGAAAAAAGATCATACTCACCTATTATTAATAGAGACACAATGACAGAGCAAGTTAGCACCATGAGGTGAAATTAAACAAAACCCACATGCAAATCTTTGCTGGATTATTCACGTAGGAAGGTAATTATCCTTGTACTGAATTTATCTATTAAATTGTTCATCTATGTAGAACATAGTTTATTGAGCAACTCCTATCAGGCACTATTCTAGGATACAGTAGCTAACAAAATAAATAAGGAATATGCATTCTATTGCATGTGCATTTTTTAACAAACTGGACAAGGAATTACATGTGTGTTTACAACACCTAAACACATATATACATTAGATATTATGAATTCAGATACATGCTAACCCTGCCCAGTCAGGTCGGTTGGTTAGTGTGTCATCCCAATATGTCAATGTTGCGGATTCAACCACCAGTCAGGACACATACAGGAATTGACCAATGAATGCATAAGAGGAAAAACAAATCAATGTTTCCCTCTCTTTCTCTCTCTCCCCCCCTTTTCCTATCTTTTCTAAAAATCAATCAATAAAAATATATTTTTTTAAAGACACATACTAAAGAGAAAATAAATAAGGTGGTGAGACAGAGTAGCTGAGGTTTGGTGGTGGACAACTACTCTAGAGTGTGGGATGATTAGGCACCTCTGAGCAGGTGACAGGTTAATTCATTTATTCATTGTTTCATTCACCCACTCATTCAAGGAAATTGAGGCATTTTTCTGACTAAGGGAGATTAGCAAAGGTCTGGAAGAGATTGCAGTTGAGCTGAGCCTTGAAGAATGGATAATATGTGCACATGAAAGGTAAGCCCCAGGTGGGGGAGACGAGGAAGCAGCCCAGGGGCGTGAGGGCTGAGGGGTACGTCAGGGGCTCTGTTGGCCCAGAGAGGAAGGCCAGGACGGGGAGAAGAAGGCGACAAGGTTGAGAGGAAATCAGTACGTCGTACATTCTTAACTTGTTGGGAAAGATTTACCTCTGTATTTATGTGTATATTTAAATCATTTTATTTTATCACTATTTGACCTTGTGTAACTGTGAAATCTTACCTCTATTCTTGCAACGAGTTTCTCCTTTAATTCATGAGCTTCATTACAAGCATCAACCTGGGAAGATACCCACAATTTGGGGTAAAACAGAAATTATGTTTTTCTGGTTTACACAACAAAATCTCACTCATTTTGATATCACTTAGTTGTAAAGTGGCTTTAATCAAACTGGCTTTTACTCAGTAAAATCCTTGCTCTCAGAGCAAATGCATAGGGTTATCAGGATAAATTGCAAGAAGAATAACCAAAAGACTAATAAAATTATTCTCAATGCTTTAAAAGTATAAATTTACACAACAGCTGCTTATTATAAATCATCTTTTTCTGTTTTTATTACTCTTCCCTTGCTCCTTGAAAACCACCCACCAGGACACTAAAGAAACTGTGTGCTTCTGAAAAATATATAGTTATATATCTTTTAAACATTTTAAAATTTATAATATATAAATATATAAGTCCTCATTAGGTTAGTTTGAATATTTGGGCTTTATGGTTTAACTAAAGAGCCCTCCACACACACTGTTTCCTCATTCCTTCCCACGTCTCCTACAATTGTCAGGTAGAGATAACAGGTGGCTTTGGTTGGTTTCTATCAGTAAGATCAAGAAACAGGATGAAAGCAAACCTTTACCTTCTAAGACTTGTATGCCAATTGCAAGTATGTGAGGAGTAAAATGTTTTAAAGGTTTTAAATTAATCATCCCATTAATAGATTTGCAGCATAATTTGAAAAGCAGAGTTACAATAGGAAGAACAGTGTTCTGGGAATCAAGAAAGATGGGCTCTAGACAGAGGTGCCTTTTTAGAAATTGATTTTTAAAGAAGCATTTGCCAAGGCAAGCAAAGATACGGGTTTCTGAGGCATAGTTTGTAATGGCAAACACGAATTATATAGCCTCAAATATCCAACAAAATGAATTTAATAAATCTAGAAATCAAATACTGTATATGTAAATAGTGAAAAGGTAAAATAACACCTAATTGCACAGAATGTTTTTAAAGAAAAAATGCTAAGTGAAAAAAGGCAAGTTGTAAAATAATATACATAACAGAATCCCATTAAAGTATAATACGTAAATATATGTATAGAAAGATTTGAAAGAATATGAATATACTAAAATGCTCACTGTATTTATCATTGAGTGAGTGGGATTATTTTTCATTTTTTAATATGAAAAAGTTTAAGATAAATAAGTATGTATTGCTTTTGTTAAAAGAAAAAAGACATACATGTGTTTACATGTTTAAAATATATTAAATATTCTCTATATTATATATAAATATATACATGTGTTTATATCTTTAATGGGAGAGCAAGAACAAGACTGACTCTTTTCATCTGGAAATATGGGCAAGTCACTTCATATTTCTGAGATACGCTTTTCTCTTCTGACAATGAAGGTATAGATTAAATGACAGCAGGTTCTCTTCTAGGTCTAAAATTCTGTCTTTCATCAAATTTTAGATTCCATTCACTAAAATTCCATAAATCTGAGATTTCCTTGAAGTACTGTTTTTCTTCCTTAATTATAAAGCCATTTTATCATTACCTGGACAAATTTGTTATCCATTTCTCCTAATTGCTTTTTAATTTCCATGATCTTCTCCTTTAAAACAAAGGAAATGAAACAAAAGTTTAAAGAATAATGTATGGAATTAAATAAAGCAAATGACAATTTTTAGAAGAAAGCTAATTCATGATTTTAAGAGTTTGACATTTAATAGAAGTTTTTTCTTTTTTACTGTTCTGGGTGCTGATCTCCAAAAATCAATGTTAAATTAAATCAACAGGGCATTATTAGCCACATCTGTGTAAGGGACCATTGGGCTAGCTAGTGTGCTCGTTGTATACCAGTAATGAGAGCATTTGCCCTCAAACAGCTATAGAGAATGTATAGTGTACACCCTTCATTCATTACCAAATCCTGAATTACGAGATTTAATTATTTCAAAAAAGAGCAGATATGATAATCACAGTTTACTGGTGCCCTGGTTTATTTATATAGAAAGTGTTTTTACAGAGTACTTATCAAAGATAACTGAGATTGGGAGTCAGTCTCAGGATGACAGTCTAGTTGTTCATGTGGAGATTTCAGAAAGCTTCGTGAGCTTGGGGCTCAATAGCAGACAACACCCAGAAGCCACCTCAAAGGCCTTTTCTTAGCTTAAGGCGCTTTTACTTTTGTTTTGTGTGTGTGTGTGTGTGTGTGTGTGTGTGTGTGTATTTAAATACTTTTACCAAATTTCCCTCCTGCTCCATTTACGGCTTGCTAAGTCATTCCACTTCTTCACAAGAAATAAATGAGCCAATTCATGTGATATTCAAAAACTTCATTAACTTATGTCTCCTTAAATTTTCCTAAACTTTATTTGCTGTTCATATATGTGTTTCTAACAATGTTTACTTTTCCCTTCAGTAGAGTAAACCTATAGCCATTCTTAACTGACTTTGTAACTGTAACAATTATATTGAAAGTTTATTATTCATTAAAGTGCTGCCTGTGTTTTTATGCAGGCTTTCCCATCAGCTATTATACCTATTGAGAACAGAACTTGTGTCAATTTTTCTGAGGTCATGTTTATTGAGGTTATAATTTATGTACAGTAAAACTTTAAAAGTGTACAATTGTACGAATTCTGACAACTGCATACTGTCGTATACTCACCACCACAACAAGGTAGGGGGTGTTTGCATCACGCCCAAAATTCCTTGTGCCCTTTTGTCACTCTCCTCCTCCCTTTACCCACTTGACTCTAGCAACCCCTAATCTACTTCCTGTTCCTATTGTTTGCCTTTTTTCAGAATGTTATGTAAATGGAATCATGAAGTATGTAACCTTCTAAATCTGGCTCCTTTCACCTAGTACAACGCATTTGAGATTTGTTCATGTTGTTGGATGACCAAGAAGACCATTCCTTTTCGCTGCTGAATAGTATTCCATTATATGACCTGTTTTACAATTTATCCAGACATCAGTTGGTGGGTATTTGGGATGCTTTTAATTTTTAAGTTTGCATCTATTTTTTTAAAGTGCACACGCAGCCGTGTAACTCCAGAGAGAATCTTCGTACGTATTTGTGATGTCTTTCCCTTTCATATTATCCCAACCCTTATTGGTTTGTTTTTTAGTCTCACTTTCATTTATCATTGTGCTTTTCTATCTTTGCCCTCACTCTTTTGATATTCATCCCTCCAAGCCCTTGCTCCTGCTGAAATCCACATTCCTGTAGTACAGCTGACTTTTGGAGGGAATTTTCTAAGGCAGAATATCTCTTGACCTTGGTCTTCTTCCTTCTTTTCATAGTTTTCAGTTTCCAAAGTTCAAGGATAGCTGCGAAAACTCTTGACTTTTCAACTAGCACAAAATGAGGTTGCTACTTTAACATGTTGGACCAAGTCACATTTAAAAGCTTTTTTTTTTCCTTGTTAATAAATCTGGGCTGATCTGTAAATGGCTTTTAATAAGTGAGGGGTCTAAATAGCATTACTTTTCTACAATAAAAAAGGTGTTTCTCCGTGTTCACTTTGGCAACACGTATACTAAAATTGGAACGATACGTAGAAGATTAGCGTGACCCCTCCACATGGATGATGCACAAAAAAGATGTTTCTCCTTTACTTCTTCCAAAACCCACTGCATTTAAACTCTTTGGCTTAAGCCAAAGCCAAGGCTGGAAATTTCAATTAAAAAGGGGAAGCTAGATACAGACTTTTTCCTTTTTTAGAGTAAAAGTATCAGTCAGGGCTCTAACATCTAATTCTTTCTCAGAGTTGATCACTACCTTTCTAACAATACTCTATGACTCTTTATAAAGGGAAAAATTAAACTTTTCTCAGGAAAGAGTCTCTAAGAAATGTAAGAAATCTAAACAGGAAAGCTTTGGCAATAGTGAAAACCAACACAAGAACTCATCATGAAGGAAACAAAGACAGGCGCAAATACATCTCTTACAGTCTTCACTACTGTTTACTTCCTGGCTGTCTTCCCTGTACTGCTAGGTGCCGGGATACATAGATGAAGAGTTTTCCCTTAAGCTACTCATTGTTATCATAAGATGGCATTAAGATATAAACCTATCAAATTTGTCTGAATGATTTTCTAGGTAGAATTTAAAAGTCTAGCCTTTTTATGTCATCAGAGAATAGAAGGGGCGGTACCCAGGCGAAAGGCACTCAGAACTGCAACAGATCGCCTTCCTCCTTGTGACAAAAGACGGGCTTGAATTCTTGCTATGACTGGTTAAATAACACAAGGTGTGTTAGAGTCCCCACGACCTCCCAGATTGTCCTTTCTAAGTCTCCTTAAGCTTACCTTGATGTTCGCCCCCTGATCAGGGTCAAGGCCTTGGTGTGGCTCCAGCTTTTCTATTTGGCCCTCCAAAGACATTACCTCATTTAATAAGCTGTGAAGAGACCAAGGGATGGGCTAAGTCTTTGGATTAAAAAAATCACCTAATAGACAATCTCTTTTGGTCTTTTTAGAAAGGCCTGTTTTAATCTTTAAGAAAATGAAATCCTATTCCTGTATCAGAAAATCCTTGAGTAGTGATTGTGTTAGAATGGAAAGACATAAATGCAATTCAAAAAAAATTTTTAAAACCCTCTACATAATTTAGATCATAGTAAAGAAGTATAAGATCTCAGTAGGCATAGGAGCAGAAAATTTAAATGATTGAAATGGAAGCTTCGTCAAATTTCTAGAAGAGAAACACAGGAAATCTTTGGGACCTAGGACTAAGTCCCAAAATAATGTGCTGCAAAGAGATCTTAGATGAGACACCAATAGCACTACCCATAAGAGGGAACATTGGTAAACTGGACCTCATTAAAATTTAAAACTTTTGGTTAGCCAATGACTCTTAAATGGATTTTCATGTCACATATCTGGCAAAAGTCTTATATCTAGGATATATGAAAACCTTTCAAACCTCAACGTTGAAAAAGTCTCCAATTAGAAAACGAACAGAAGACATGCACAGAAGTTTCACAAAGAAAATACATAGGTGGCAAATAAACACATGACAGGATGTTCGACATCATGAGCCATGAGAGACTTGCCAATTAAAACCACAGTGAGATATTGCTACATGTGTAACATCATATAGTGAAAGCGAAAAATAGTTACAAAACCAAATGGCAGTGAGGTTGAGGGTGTGGAGAAATTGGGTCACTCATACATTGGTGGTGGGAATGTAAAATGGTACAGCCACTGTGGAAAATAATTTGGCAGTTCCTGTCAAAATTAAACTAAAAACAGACTTACCATATGACCCAGTGACTTCACTCTTGGACAATTGAGAAATTAAGACTTATTTTCACACAGGAAGTTGTACATGAATGTTCAAAGTAGCTTTTTCATAACAGCCCCAAACTAGAAATTGTATTAATTGTCCTTTGGTGGGTGAATGGTTAACCAAACTCTCTCTCTCTCTCTCTCTCTCTCTCTCTCTATATATATATATATATAAAATCTCCATTCTGTGGACTACTACTCAGTAAAGAGAGGAACTATTGATACATGCAGCGGCTTGGGTGAACCTCAAGGAAATTAGGCCAAGTGAAGAAACCAACCTCAAAAGGATACATATTGCATGATTTGATTTATGTACTACTCATGAAATAACATAATTATAGACAACAGATTTGTCATTGTCAGGGGTTAGAGACGGGTGAGAGGGAATGAACGGTTGTGTCTATAAAGAAGTAGCACAAAGAAGTTAAAAATCTTACCACAGTGTTGAGGAGGAGGGATTGAGCAAAAAAACAAAACAAAACAAAACAAAAAAACTACTTCTATTTGCAGCTGATACAGTTATCTATGTGGAAAATCCAAATAACCTATGAAAACTACTGAAGCTTACAAATGAGTTTAGTGAGGTCACAAGCACAAGGTCAATATACAAAAATCAACTTTATTTTTACATAATAGTAATTAACAATTAGAATTTGAAACTTTTAAAGTATCATTTATAATAGTGCCAAAAACATGAAACACATAGGCATAAATCTAACAAAAGCTAGAATATTTGTACACTGGACACTATACAACACTAATAGAAAGAATCAAAGACCTAAATAGAGATATTATACTCCATTCATGAATTGGAGGAGTCAATATTACTAAAATATTAATTATTCCCAAATATATCTATAGATTAATGGTAGTTCTAATAAAAAGCACGGCAGAGTTGACAAGCTGATTCTAAAATCTACATGGAAAACAAAAATAAAAAGAAAAGAAAAGAAAAAAGAGAGAAAGAGAAGGAAACAAAACAGAAAATTCAAATAATCAAAAATCTGTGTGACTTTTTACAGTGTCTTTATTCATAATTGCCAAAAAACCTAAATGTGCTGCAATTAGTGAAGGGATAAACTGTGGTGTATTTACATAATGGGATACTATCTGGCAACAAAAAGGAACAAACTATTGATAACGTGTGACAACATGGGTGAATCTCAAATGCATTAGGCTAAGTGAAAGAAAGTAGGCTCAAAAGATTACTCGCCACATAATTCCATTTATGTGACAGACTGGAAAAGGCAAAACTGTAGAAACAGAGAGCAGATCAGTGGACACCAGCAGCTTAGCCTGGGGAGAATGGTTAACTAGAAAGGGCTTGAGGGACTTGGTGAGTGATGCAAGTGTTCTTTGTCTTCAGTGTGGTGGCTGTCGAACTAGACGCATTTTTCAAAACTTGCAGAACCATATAATAAGACACACAACTTTACTGTATGTAAACTATGGTTTGATTTTTAAAATGGGAAGAAAATTTAATGTATAGGATTTGAATGAAGACCACAGACTCTTCTAAAAAGCAAATATTTATGCTTTGGAAGAAAAAAAAGAGCTATTTTCGATAGGATGGTCAGGAGAAGGCTACTAGGAAGAGATGTTTAACTGAAAGGCATGGTGATGTTTAACTTCATGTAAAGATATTTAATGGAAAAGTAAGTAAACGTCTAGGAGAAGAGTAGCCCTGCAGTTAGGGAAGAGTTTGGAATGTGGTGGGATAGTTCACAAGGCTAGAAGTATTTATCTCTAAGAATAGCTTGCACTTATTCTTCATTTTGTACCAGACATTGTATTAAATTCTTTACTTACAGTAGATTATTTAATTCCCACAAGAAACCAGGGAGGTGGCTGTCATTAGCCCCTTTCTTACAGAAGATAAAAGTCAAGATTTAGAAAAGGTTAATTAGCTTATCCAAGAAATGTCAATGTCAGGATTCAAACCTGGGTCCCTCTCACTCCAAAGTCCATTCTCTTTATAATGGCAATTAGAGAAACAATTTTAGTTTTTTCTGCCTCATCTTAAAATGTTGCATTTAAATTCAGATATACATTAAACTGATTGGATCCTTTTAAATAACACTGGATAAAACTCAAGGACCCCCGGGAACCTGAAGACCTCCCTTTGATACCTATTAAAATGGCATCAAAGAAAGAACCTATAAGGGAAATCATTCCCTTAAGAGGGAGCAAAGATGCAGAAAACTTTGATGTAGGTGTTGAGATTTTTCTGATATTAACTTCTTTTTCTTTTATTTTAAAGAATACATTTTAATTTTTAATATGTTTATTATTTTTATTGAATTTATTTTGGTGACATTGGTTATTAAAATTATATAGGTTTCAGGTGTACAATTCTATAATACATCATCTGTACAGTGTGTTTTCTTTTTTATTATCTTTTTTAGAGAGAGGGGAAGGGAGGGAGAGAAACATCAGTGTGTGGTTGCCTCTCACGCGCCCCTACTGGGGATCTGGCTTGCAACCGAGGCATGTGTCCTGAGAATTGAGCCGGCAACACTTTGGTTCACGGGCCGGTGTTCAATCCCCTCAGCCAGACCAGCCAGGGCAAAAGATTTTATTTCTTTATTTTTAGCAAAAGGTGAAGGGAGAGAGAAAGAGAGGGAGAGAAATATCAATGTGTGAGAGAAACATTGATTGGTTGCCTCTCACACGCCCCCAACTGGGGACCTGACGTGTAACCCAGACATGTGCCCTGGCCGGGAATTGAACCAATGACTTTTTGGTTTGTAGGCTGGTGCTTAATCCACTGAGCCACACCAGCCAGGGCTGTATATTGTATTGTATGTTCACCACCCAGAGTCAAGTCTCCTTCCATCACCCTTTAACTCCACTTTACCTTCATCTTCCTCCCCCATGCCCTTTTCCCTCTGTTAATCACCATGCTGTTGCCTGTGACTGTGAGTTCTTTTTTTTTTTTTTTTGCTTCACCTTTTTCACCCAGCCCCACAACACACCTCCCCTCTGAGAGCTGCCAGTCTGTTCTGTGTATCTATGAGTCTGTTTCTATTTTGTTTATTAGTTTATTTTGTTCATTAGATTCCATATATAAGTGAAATATGCTACTTGTTTTTCTCTGACTGGCTTATTTCACTTAGCATGATATTCTCCAAGTCCATTCATGCTGTCACAAACTATAAGATTTCCTTTTTTTTACATAGCTGAGTCATATTCCATTGTATAAATGTACCATAGCTTTTTAATCTACTCATCTACTGATAGGCACTTGGGGTGCTTCCAAATCTTGGTTATTGTAAATAAACCTGCCATAAACATAGGGGTGGATATATCCTTTCAAATTAGTGTTTTGGGTTTCTTTAGCTATGTTCCCAGAAGTGAAATTACTGGGTGATAAGGCAGTTCCATTTTTAATTTTTTGAGGTAATTCCATACTGCTTTCCACAGTGGCTGCATCAGTCTGCATTCCCACCAACAGTGCACAAGAGTCACCTTTTCTCCACATGCTCGCCAAAACTTGTTTGTTGATTTGGTGACAACCATTCTGAAAGATGTGACACCAACTTCTGATCATGACTTTATACTTCTTGACCTAAAGACTTTCCTAAATACTTTACCACCTTATACCCAGAGTTCCTAAAGTTTGTGAGGCTATGAAAATTTTAATTATTTTTCTGACCAACCCCAGCACTCTACGATTACCTTTTCACTGTGTTTTCTGTGAGGTTTATTTTTTGTAGAATATTGTTAGTTTTCTTCATCCAGCCCATGTGATCAGCTCCGAGTTCTTTCACTTGTAAACCCATCTGTGTATTCCAGTGGTTTAACTGAAAAAACATGTTCTTCTGACTCCTGCAGAAATATTATTACAATCAGTTTTACGGTAAAAAAAATGGGAAACATATCACATGGCCCCAAACCCTCTTCCTTTGAATGGCAAATTGGTTTACTTATTCATTTTCTGTCACCAAAATAGGACAGATAGGCAGTTAGACCTCAAGACAGAAGTTTGGGAATTTATTTGATATCCATTTTAACAGATCTTTTTAAGGTTAGAGAAAATGAAGCCCTTTTTACACTTAGTATATATATAACTTTAAATTTTCCTGCATAGAGCAAATGTTAAGTATTGATTTCAGTGGCATTTTAGGGGGATGGAGAGGTATGCAATAGGGAAAGGCTTTACAAGGGCCTAACAATATTTTTAATGATAATTATAATACTTATTGTATCTAGAAAATTATTTGAGAATGGTATGGCTCTGCCTATATCCTTAGAAATGTCCTTACTCTGCATTCTTGCTGGAACTTGTAGGAAGTTACTTGTGCACATAAGTAATAGTTGTGAGTGCTTCACGGTTCAATTGATGTATGAACTGTAAATCTTTCAGCCTTCCCCTATGTTCTCTGCTACATTTTATTTTCCCCTCCACAAAACATTACTACATGTTCCCTCTTGCATATGTCAAGGCTTACAGTTCGGGGATATTCTCCTCTGAAAGCTGAAAACATGTGGGCTCTTGAGGATCCTCACATGGAACATGACGTGTTTCTTGCTCATCCTGTTCACTCTGCAAGTCCTGGTCATGCTCAGCCTCCAGCTCTGACATATCCTGATTGTGATCATGGGAGAAACAAAGCAGAAAAAAAGGGCTATCACAACAGGTGGTAGTGGTTCCCCTAGCCTACCCAGGCCCCCTCTCAGTGGGCGAGCACATAACCCTCTCTGGGGCTGGAGCCTTCTGATGCATTTGTAAGATGAGCAGACATGCTCTCTTCCGCTCCGTTGACAAAGGAAAGACACCAAGGTTCCATACACAGAGCTCTTTCAGTGCTGATGAGAAACAGAAGTCCATTTGTCCATGGACTCTAGCACTCCACTCAAATATGATAACTAGTCTCTTCAAAACAGTCAGTGTCAAAGGAAAGAAAAAGGGGGTGGGGCTGTTCCATAGTAAGAGAGTCTAAAGAGATACAATAACCAAATGCATTGTATAGCTCTTGTTTGGATGCTGGTTTAAAAAAATACAGCCAGACCCTAGCTGGTGTGGCTCATCATCTCCATACACCAAAAGGCTGGAGGTTTGATTCCTGGGCAGGGCACATACCCAGGTTGCAGGTTCGATCCCTGGTTGAGGTGCACAGGGGAGGCAACCAATGATGTTTCCCTCTCTTCCTCTCTAAAATCAATAAAGAAATTTAAAATTTTTTTTCAAAAAAACATACAACCAGAAAAAACATTTGGAGGTTCACTGAGAAAATTAGAATATTGAGAGAATTGAGAATATTAGATTATTTTATAGAATGATTGCTAATTTTTCTAATGTGATAATGGTATTTTGGTTATGTAAAAGAAAGTTTTTTTTAGAGACGCTGTATGAAGTAAACAGGGATGAAGTGTCCTGCTATCTTAGACCTGCTTTTAGATGGTCTAAGAATATTTTAGATGTTTAGAATATTCCATCTATTTACAAAGATAAAGCCAATGTAGCTGATGGCAACAATTTCAAAATATAAGCGTAAGAATGCGAGTAATCATTATATAATTCTTTTAAGTTTCTTTTTATACTAAAGAGTTTGGAGGGAAAAGCCTACCCTGTAAGTCTGACCTGCAAAATTTATTTCTTTGTTCTTTATTCCTTGCCTTGTTCTAGAAAAACATGCAAGGCATTTTCTGGTATTTCAAGTCTGTGCATCACACAATTGACAATGATTTATCTTTGAACATTTCTCATCTTTAGTAACTACACTGTGAAATATTTCTCCTTCCCTTTGAAGAAATTCGACCTGAAATTCTTGTGTTTCAGCAAAACTATTTTTAAACTGAAAGGAGAAAAGGAGAAAAATTTGGAGTAGGGAGAACAGATCAATCTCTTCTTGAAATCTCTGTATAAATTACTGGCCAAGTCAGTAGGAATAACTATCTTTCACATAATTCTTTACAAAATTTTTTCATGTGCATCATTCCTCTTTATTCTTACGACAGGCTTGAGGTGGGTAAAGGGAGGTGTTGAAATCCCCTCGGCCATTCACATTTAGTGATTTGCCCAAGTTCACGTGGTGTAGTGGGTTAAGTGGTCACCTCAGAAAGATCCGTCTATGTCCTAATATTAAGATCCTGTGAATGTGACCATAGTTGGAAAAAGTGTCTTTGCAGATACAATTAAGAATCTTGAGATGAGATTATTTTTGAAGTACTTGGGCAGGCACTAAATTCAGTGAGAAGTGTCCTAATGAGAGACAGAGAGAAAACATAAGCACAGAGGAGAAGGTCATGTGAAAACAGAGGCAGCCACAGGTCAGGAAATGCCCGGAGCCACCAAAAGCTGGGAGAGGCGAGGGAGGACGTCCCCTGGAGCCTTCAGGCGCAGCGTGGCTCTGCCGACCCCTTGGTTTCAGGGTCCTGGGCTCCAGAACTCTGAGAGAATGCATGTTTTTACTGTTTTTAATACATCGTTTGTGGTGGTAATTTGTTACAGCAGCCACGGGAAGAGAATACATATGGCTACTAAGTGTATGGCTAGAACTTGGACCACGGCTGTTTTCATCATATCCAGGCTTTGGGTTCAGATTAAGAAATACCTAGTCTTTACAACTGTCACTTCCACAGCCAACTGGTGCCTCACCAATAATACAAGAATTATTATCACATTTACAGATGATGAAACCAAGGCTAAATTTTCCAAGAATTATATGACTCCACTATACTTAAATATCTTTTCATGGGGAAAAAAGAAAAACAAAAAAAGCACCTACAGCTTCAGTTTCTTCCCACCAAAACTTTTGACAAGATATTCCAAAGCAGCCAAAACACTGCGGTGTAGAGAAAGATTGGGAGTTGGGGGACCTAAATTTTAAGCCTTGCTCTACTGCTGTGGGTGCCGAACCCTCCTTTTAACCACTCTAACTTTATTTCCAGTTCTAAATTAAGAAAAGGGACCAGTCCATTTCCAGAGTTCTATGTCCAATAATTTATGATGACATTTCTTGTTTTTGTCAATCAATCCACTGGGATGGTTAATGTACCACAAAAGAGTCAAAGGGCGAGAAATAAAAATAAAAGATTTTTATAAATCTGCAGGATTGAACCCATAGAAAGTTGGATGTACATGTTTTTAATAACAACTAAAAGTTTGGGGCATGAAATATACATCTGAGGCCATTACTTTCTATTCACGTGCAGCTCTTTGAAGAGCTCATGCAGTGTCCCCATTCAGATGTCCCATGGGTCCCTCAAATGCAGCAAGCAAAACTTGAACTCTTCCTATTTCCCCTCTGCCTGGTCCAGGTCCCCCATCCTTGCATGTGGTCTCCCTACCCAACCAGACGCCTCTGCCAGACCCCTCGAGGAGGTCCTTGAGTTTTCGCCGCAGATGCTCTTTTCCCTCTTTATTACCCATGTCATATCCACTTGGTGCCCAAGCCCAGGAATACCTATCTTTTGAATGGGTGCTTTTTCTCCCATCATCATGGCATCCCCATTGCCAGTCAGTGCCTTGTATCCATCTTCATCAGTGCTTGACTCCTGTCGGGTCCTGGCTTCTAGTCCCCATTCTGCACTATCTCCATACCTTAGCGTCCTGCCTGCCTGCTCGCCCATCATAACTTCTCTTTCACCCTTCCTCTCTCAGGACACGATTTCTCTCTTGCCCCTTCATCCTTTGCATGTGCTATCCCATCTTTCTGAAATGCTCTACCCCCATCCAGTTTATTGTTCAAAGCCCAGTTGTCATATTCCTGGTCATCCCCCTATGCAGCCCCTGCCATAATTTAGTGGCACATCTGCTCCTCTTAGCATGGATTTGTCACACATGGTTTTTCCCATGTCTGAGTCCCTCCTAGTGTGAGTACTCATTGAGGGCAAAGGATATATATCCATCTCCAGCACTTCACAGTGCCTAGCTGTAATGGAAGCTCAAGAAGAGCTTTTGGAATAAACGGACTCCAGACATAGGCAAATATGTTTTGCTTATGAGAGATGCAGACAAAAGCAGGAAACGGGAAAGTCCATTTGCCCATCTGGCATCCCAAACCACACCATACAGAACAGTACAAGGGGTCAGGACATGTGACCAGAGCAAGGTAGTACTCATTTCTAGATATTTGGCAAGGCTTCGATGGTGAGGTAAGACAGTTTTGGCAGTCTGGCTCAAGTTGGTTTTATTAATGAAGCCAATAAATGCCAGAAACTGTTGATTTTTTAACTTCTGTTAATTTTGTTCATTTTCTGAACTTTTTCTTTAAAAAGCTCCTCCCTAATAAAAACAAAAATGCATATTTTTTGAATCCTTGAATGGAAATATTAGCAAGCAATACAAAATATCCAGGCTAGGGAGAGGGGAACCGCCATTGGTATAACCTCTTTCTGATGGATATAAATGCGCATTGTAAAAAATAGAAAATGACAAAGAAGAAAGTAAAAATCATGGGTACTCCAGGGATAACTAGAGAGACCCCAGAGATATACAAACAAAACCACTGTTAATATTTTGATATATACCTTTCCATTTTTTAATTTTATGTTTTTTTAGTTCTTTATTGTTGACAATTAGGTTTTTTCTAATTTCTCACTGTTACAAATAATACAGTAATGAATATCCTTATTTAGTAATTTTCAGTACATCTCTATAATTTACTTAGGACACTTCCCGGGAAGTGAAACTACTGGCAATAAAATATACAGACTTTGAAGGATTTAGAAAAATATTTCCAGATCACTTTTCTAAAGGTTCAACCAATAGGCACTATCACCAGCTGGCAGAGGGCGGGAACCTTCACTCCAGCCTGAGAGGCAAACGTAGCTGGGGAGCTGGGGAGGGAATGTTAGCATCCTTCCGAGGTGAGAAAAATAAAGGTGAAAGGGGACAGGAAAGGAGGTAGAGAGGTGTGGGATGAGTCCTAGGAAGTTCACATGAGAGGTTATAAAAAAAGAATATGAAACATAACTCCTAGTTATTGATGGAAATCAGAAGGGTTGTACCCAGCACCGACCGGGAAGAAACCTCTCTTCTGTGTACTCAGATGAACGACAATAGTAAAATGGCCTAGATCTGGAGAGTAGCCAGGCGCCCAAGACCCTGAGAGAGAGAACCCTGGGGGAAAGAAGGGTCTGTAGAGCAATGGGAGGGGAAAACACTATGCAGGCATTTTCCTGGAAAGGTCATTTATAGCTGAGATTAGGAACAGGAGGAGGAGGGAGAGAGGCATAGGGAACCAGGGGGATATTGGAGCCATCTCAGTAACCGAGGGCCTGGTGTATCACTCAGGCAACACTGAGGTTTGTCCTTGACCAATGTGGGGATCCCCAGTGCCTGAGGTTCAAAGGGGACCTCTGTGATGTAGAAGCAAAGGGAAAAGCCTAGAACCTTTGATATGAGATAGCTGCATCCCTCTTAACTGGGACTTTGACAAAGAAGAATAAACGTTTGGTCTCTTTCAGGAAGTACATTGAGTCCTGCCCAGTTTCATCACAGCCCCTGTCTGGACAGTTCCATCTGTTTCCTGCAGGTGTTAAGCGTTACTAAGGCAATTCCAAGCTCTGGAAGATGAATTGTCACTGAGATCTGCCTGGTTTCATACCTCTTTCCTGTTCAAAAATTAGAGTCCTGCATAAATAATAAGATTCCCTTATTTTGGTAAGTGACATCCCAGTAGCTTCCATCAGGCTATTTAAAAGAAAATATGATTCTCTCAACCCAGGAACCTACACAAATTATGCCTCCATACATTTTCTCACATTTCAAGTAACAGTTAGAATCCTAATGATGGTTTGCATTTGTGCAGCTCGTAATAGATTACAAAGGGCTTTCCACAAATTTTCCTTAGTCAGTTCCCACAGCAACGCAGGGAGGAGGGCATCGTCCCCATTTTGTGTGTGCATTAACCTAGGAGATGGTGTGATTTGCTGAGACTCATAGCTGGTGAATTAGCAAAGCCAGGACTCAGGACTTCCATGCCCCGACAGCCACTTGTAAGAGATTTCTCTCCCACCCCCACAAGATGATTTAGACCAGGACTCTCCGATAAACTTTCCCACGATGATGGAAATGTTCTCTGCACTGTTCAATATGGCAGGCGTACCCACATGTGTCTATTGAGCACTTGAGATGTGGTTAATGCACCTGAGGAACTGAGTTTTTAATTTAAGTTTAAATTTAGATAGCCACCATATTGGACACGTCAGAATTTTCTAGACCAGGAGTCAGCAAACTATAGCCCACAGGCCAAATCCGTCCTGCCACCTGTTTCTGTAAATGACATTGTATTGGGACAGAGCCACACCCATCCCTTTACATATTGTCTACCATTGCCTTTGTGCTTCAGGGACAGGGTTGAATAGCTGTAAAAGACCTAAATTTGGAATACAAAGCCTGAAATATTTACTACCTGGCATGCAGAGCCTGAAATACTTAATACCTTGCCCTTGACAGAAACAGGCAGCCAACTCCCGTTCTAAACCATCACCTTCTTCTGCGATGCTGGTGGTCCTCACAGTGAGTCAACTGAGTGCACTGGACAAGAGCTGGAGTTTGGACAGTCAAGCTTTTCTTTTTTTAACCCTGATCCAAGGACATTTTTTCATTGCTTTTAGAGAGAGAGAGAAACATCGATTGGTCCGTTGCCTCCTGTACATGCCCTGACCAGGGATCAAACTCACAACTGTTCAGTGTATGGAACAAGCGTTTCAACCAACTGAGCCACACTGGCCAGGGGGTACCTAAGCATAATCTTAATGTTCTAAGTCTTCCTTTCATCATCCGTAAAATGTGGCTAACGTTGTACTACTAATATTATTAGAGTTGTGAAGAGTAAACCAAATAATCCTTGCTGTGCTTAACACAGGGTCAGGGGGATGCAAACACCTGGCAATGTTATCTAGTAAAATAAAAACAGTGGACATAGAAGCTATTAGTAAGATTTCTTTAGCTAGAATATAATATAATAATGAAAATATAATAATGATAATGATAGTTATACATGTACAGCACTTTCATTTCATAAAGCATTTTTAAAAAGTTGTTTCATTTGACTCTCACATGTACCCTGTGTGGTCAGGCAACCCAGACAGACCTACTGGCCTCCATTCTTTTAGATGAGGAAACCAAGACTCACAGATGATCCATGATTTGCCCAAAGTTTTACTGCTAGAAAATGGTAGAATCAGGATTTAAACCTGCAAATTCTGGCTGCAAGTTTTACAATCATCCTGCTGTTATGTGTACATTTAATGTCCAATATGTTGTAGTGGATTGGCTCATAGCCTTCTTACCTCTCTTGATAACAAGCCATCTCTCAAAGCTAACTTTGGAGCGGGTGTGCAGAGTAGGTCCTTGCTACTCAAAGTATGGTCTGCAGATCAGCAGCAGCCGCCCCACCCGGGACGTGGCCAAGCACGCAGGATCTCAGGCCCCACGGCAGATTCACTGAATCGGCCTCGGCACTTTCACAAGACCCTGAGTGATTCATTTAATTATTAAAGTTTAGAAGTGCTTGCACTCTGGATTTTATAAACTCGCACCTCTCTTCTCTCCCTACCCTGTGTCTTCATTCCTGTGTGTTTACACCACTGGCACCTAGGACGACTTGGGAAAGCTGGAGTGAAAACGCTCCTCCTTCCCTCAACTTCATCAAAACCTTTACAGTTACAAATTTGGAGAAGCATTAGTCAAAAGGAACAGATCGACTGTTTGAAAAGGGGGCTGATGAAAATCCCTAACTTACATTTTGTGGGGATTTTCTCCAGGCCATACCACCCAGATCACCCCCTTCAATATCTGCTAGCTGGACAGTTTGGGAATCTCGGGTATTTTAAAGCATGGTTCCGCTGATCGAAGATTTGACATCACCATAGGTTCCTGGCAAGGTGATACTGAGATGGTACGGCTGTAAAATAGCATATATACCTGGTAATACCCCTGCTCTTCCCAGTTTGGTAATCACAGATACCTGTGAATTCAGTAGGGTAGACTAGCAATAGTCAAGTTCCTCTAGAAACACCTGGCGATGTCAGATTCTTCTTGTCCCAGAACCAAAGGCAGAGAAGAGGCCATTTATGAGTGGTACACAGCTAGGCAGGCAAGTTTGCAGTTGGACTTGCCCTCTCTGACATTCCACTTGGAATGTGGCACATGCAACCTTTCAACCCCCTCTGGCCGAGTTCCAGGGGGGCAGTGTGCCCCTGCTTCCCCTTTAACTTGCGTCTCCAGCCTGTTTCCCAACTCTTTGAAAGCTAAGCCCTTCCCACCCCAGTCCTCTGTCCATCTACCTGTGAGCCTCGGACAGGGTGCTCTGGGATGTTCTTCCAACCTCAGCTACCTCTGCTCTGCTGCCACTTTCATCTCCTTGCCTGAACAAGCCCCTGGGACCTATGATGGAGGGCAGGACTTCTCTTGCTCCTTCCCCGCTGAGCAGGACCGAAAGGAAGATGTTGATCTTGCACATCAGGGGCGCTCCTACTTCATGGCTCTGTCACCTGTTTGGCTTCGAAGGCCACACTTCCTCTTACCACCCTCCACAGCCCACACCTACTTCTCCTAGGACTTCAGGGCCAAGATCACATCTCCTCCTGTACCTCAGCTTCTCCCCTCATTCTTGGGGAACTCAGCACTCAGGGGAGGGGCCTAACAGTCTGACCTTACAGGTACTAAGCCCCTCAACCCTTAGGTTTCCCTCTTCTACTGACATTATTCGGCAGCACAGAGATGAAATACAGAACAGTTTTTATAAGCATAAACTTTCAAATTAGAGCGGTGTTTGAAACCTGGTTTTGTCATTCATTAGCTATTTGGTTTGGGGCAAAGTTTAATTTCTTTGTCTGAAACATGGGTTTGAAAATACCTACGTAACTGGTTCATTGAGGAGATAAAGGCAGTAATGCGAAGAAGGAGTTTAGGTCACACTTCTGCTAGAACACAGGCTGCTACAGAGGACAGGGATGTTCGCGTGTTTTGTTGACTGCCATATCCTCAGCACCAGAAGAGTGGCTGGCACATAGTAGGTGCTCAAAACAATTTTTTGTCAAAGGAATTGAATGACTGCCTATATGGTAACCATGGTTTCTATGGCAACACCTTAGGTCTTGTCATCATGCTGAATATTTTCTCAGCTAGGTGCTCAAGCTCGGGCGTCTCACTTTTGTTCTCCTGAGGTTTACTACATTCCCTCCCTGGTGAGGAATCCAGACGACATCACCTTGTGGCCTCTTTCAGTGCCTGCTGAGCCAGTCCTCAGCCTTGGATCCGTGCCTCATACCAAGACTGTGAGCCTACCTTTGGTTGATCCATGTTCCTTTAAGAAAAATCTCAAGATTCCACCACAACTGCAACAACAACAACAACAGCAACAACATCTAACATTTACTGAGCGCTTACCAATGTGCCAGGCACTCTCTTGAGTGTTTTACAAATGTTACCTCATTTAATTTCTACCACCTTTCAGAAAGGGCAGGAGCTGAGATTCGAACCCTAACCTGATCAGTCTGACTCCAGTCACCTTAAGCACCACTGCATCGGCTGTTCTTCGCATTGGGTTCTCACTCTTACTCAGCATAACTTTATGCATCTCTTGTTGACTCCAGACATATGGGCCCCAACAGCTGTTTTCTGTCTTGCTCAGTGCCTTTTCCATCTGCCCGCTCCCAAATGCTGCCAGCTCCCTCTGGGAGCAGTGAGCAGGCCCCTGCATTACTGAGCTGGCCGAGGCCATCTGATGGGAGTCCTTCCCTGCCCAACGGTTCCCCTGCGTAGCCCCGTCTCCATTCAGAATAACCCCGTGTTTTCCTCCTCCTCCCCCACTCCCCTTATAGCTCTGAGAAAGTATGTTTCCTCTCTCTGTCCTCAGGTTCGCAGGATTCAGACCTTTGTTTATTCTTCAGGATTGTATTCCATTAACTGTCAATGCTTTTGCCACGTCAAACACTTTCTTGCATGCCTCTGTTTGGCATTCCACTGAATTCCTTTGCGGAACAAGACATAAAAGTATATTTCTTCATCTTCAGGCTCTGCCTTTACACCATCCCTTTACCTCTGTGTGTGAACCTGCCCCTGTTTCCCCTCTTGCAGAATGGAAAAAAAAAATAACCCTTCGCTCTGTGTATTTAAGTGACCGTCTTACTTCTCTTTTATTTTTTAGCAAAAATATCTCAAAATTTCAGAGAATGTAGATGTCATTTCAGTTGCTCATTACATTCTCTTGTCTTAAATGCTTTTAGTATGGCTTCTTGATTGCAAGGATTTTTTTTTTTTTGCTTATTTTTGTATTGTAGGAGCTTTAATAATCTCATTTCTTTGGTGGCGTGGAAATAGTACACTTTGTTTCTCACACTTATTTGACCTCAGAGCTATTTCTGTGCTCTCAGCACTGTGTTTCATGGGCCACACCCTGGGAAACCCTGTGTTGAGATTACAGGGAATGTGAAGCTCCAGGCGTACAGGATGCTCACGTAGACAGCAGCAGGAACAGTCGTGGGGCATCCCATCCCCGTTGCCGCACTCTGGATTTTGCGACCTTGAGAGCTTTCCCGAACCGCTTCTCAGTCAGTGTCCTAACCTCTAGGTGCTCTGGCTTGCAGCTGGGTCTAGCCCCCAGCATCTGCCCCACCCCAGAGGGAAGTTCTGATTGTGGTCCCAGCTTGCCCTACGTGCCTGTCACCAGATCCCTAACCCCAACCCAGTGAGTCCTGAGATGTGACACTTGGAATCAAGAAAGACATTGGATCCCTGTGAAACCCCTGAGCCTTGAATTTGTTAGCAAAGTCTTCACTAAGGGCGCGGAGATTTCAGAAATTAAAGCCAGGAAGGAGTAAATACAAGTTCACGTACATTCTCAAAGGAGTTGGGAGCTTTAATGAGCATCTTTCCTTGGAGGGGTTTGTAATAGTTTAATTTCGTCTCTAACATTGTTGTGAAGCCACAATGTTGTGAAGTAGTCACATCAGCTCTCCGGCTTTGATTGTGCCCCTTTTTAAACTTTGCCTGGAAGAAGAGATATCTGCAGGCACCTCTGAGCTTCCCTTTACTCACCAACGAAATGGCGGCACAGCTACCTTGCAGGCTCACTGTGAATAGGAACTGGAATGATCATGTATAAAGCACCCGGTACAGCCCCTGGAACACATGAGGCACTAGAAAGGAGAAGTGACTGCCGAGAGGAACAGAACATGTAAAACCTTGGGTGCCAAAGGCCTTGGCCACCAGGATAAGGAAAAAATTCTTCATTCTACATCTGGGAAGCTCCTGGTGTTCAGCCCTTTTTAAAAACATCAAGTCACTGTTTTTAATGATACAGAGTTGAAAGAAAGGAAAAGAAAGAGAGAAAGGGAATAAGAGGGCGAGGTAGGAAAGCCATGCTGTTTGCTACTATTTTAAGGCAACATCTTGGAAGCTGAAACTCTTCCATTAGATCCTAAACAAGAATCACGCCAGGTGTGGAGCTATAGAAATCGATAGAAAGCACCTACAGAGAGAATGAATAGAGACAGTAGTGCCTACAGCGTCACAGATATTTAGGAATAAAACATCAATGTGAAGCCTCCTGATGTGGTGGTAACTGCATCCCCGTCTTTATTATCAAATATTCATCAGCTGCTTATTGAATCTAGGGCACTGTGCTAAATAAGGCAGAGGGTAAAAGGATGTCCACAACAGTTACCTTCAGTTTAGGACAGAGAAGTAACACAGCAGTCAGTATGTGTTGAATAGCAAATGCTGAGTGGCGTGTACGGTGAGTCCAACGGGACTGCAGAGCAAAGGGATTGTTGGAAGGATGCCTACTTGGGGGTAGGGCAGCTTTTCTAATGCTTTTAAGGGGTGTCACATAGCAAGTGTGACTGTAATCAAATATTGTTTGAATAAATGAAGAATCGGAAAGAAAGTTTTCCAGGGAATGCGAACGGTCTTAAATGCCAGCATGGGGAGTTCAGACTTGAATTTGATGAGGAGATAGCTTTTCAGACTAATTTCATTGTATTCTAGTCCATTGTCATTTCATTGATGTTTTACAATTAAACAGAAGAGAAGGCATTTATGTAAATAGTTATTTATAGCCATATCTGTATTTTTCTTTCCATAGATAACTGTGCAGGCTCTTCCTTTAAAAGTTGAATGTGGTTATTTTTGAATGGTGGGCATTTTTGTGAGCTTTCTGTACAGCACAGGCTTCAGAAAGGGAGAAAGA
>PVJD01014373.1:0-29352 GCA_004026545.1 Mormoops blainvillei
TCTTGAACAATCTCCAAAGGGTAGAATTTAAAGTGGTCACATTTAAGAGAACTACCTGTGGGCAACTGAAAAGAGGCCCATCTGTCATTTCATCATTTACACCCCCATGGTGGATGAAAAATCTTTTTCAGAAGGATTAGAATTATAATTTTTTGAAAATGGATTAGCTGAATTAATTTGAAATCTTTTCTTAAGTTCTCAGATAGATTCATTTTTCTCTCTCCTCATCCTGGCATAGACTTCTTTGTCTTCCTGCATGATGCTGCTATTCAGCTTAGAGAAAAATATACATTAATCCTGAGGAAGTCCATGGAAAATTATTCCGAAAGTGGAAAGTTTTATAGCCACTGAACAGAGCTATACATGACGGCAGCATTTGTCTGTTGCAGCCAATGTTAACAACCCATCAATTTCTCAGGCAAAAAGTCACAGTGACCTGCAGTTGAAGAGGAGTTACTCAGCGCCACTTAGTCAAAATGGCACACATGTCCCTGGTGACACAATGTTCAAATGGTTGACCATGGGGTTTGCTGGGGTGATGGCCTATGTGTCTAATTGAACTGCAATTTCCCCCAAAGCACTTTGAAAGGCTGCCCCCATCACTATCTCTACCTCTCTCTGAAAGGTTTTAAATTTTGATAATATGTGTACTTCAGTTAACTGATATAGAATTCTGCTTTTATATAGCTTTGTCAAGCCCATCACTCATTAGAAAATAGTTAAGATAAAGTTATAGCAAGAAAGTGGCCTACCACTGCCCTTGGGCCTGACATGGTAAGTAGAATTTAGGTAGGAGAATATCACCAGAAAGAAGTACTCTAAGAATAATCAGCACCAGAAACCCATGTAATATTATTAACCAATGTCGCCCCAATAAAGTCAGTGAAAAAAATGAATTGTCGCTAAATATAATGGCATGAATAAAAAACAGCTATGCACAAAAGAAAAATAAAGGAATAATCAGATTCATGCAGGTAATGAAAGGTCTCTTTTCTGTCAGGGTAGCTAAAACTGCATCTTTGTGGATGTGTCTCTGTTATGTATCATTTCTGCAAGCACCTGTTTTTAACAGAAATTTTAATCCTATGGTCCTTATTATGAACCTTATCATTACCAATGACTATAAATCATTCAATATGCTTAATTTCATGCATTCCATTTTTTGATAACCGTATTTTTTGCCTGATTTCCTCTAGAAGCTCAGATCCAACATTCCCGAGATACCATCTAGAGAGCCAGCCTATGGACTATACTCCTTTACCCTGTCCCTTTGAAATCTTCACTCCTTCCCTCACTTGACTTAAATTCCATGATCAATCATTATAATCACTTCTCTGCATGCACAGCCTAAGAAATCTTTTTACCTTTCTTCTCAAACAGGTCTGTTGGTGACAAATTCCTTTCAACTTTTGTCTGTCTGAATGTTAGGTAGGATAGGCAGTAAACTAGGGCAGGGAGGCGGAGGGAGACATGTCTCACCCATTGATTCAGCAGTCCTGAGCCTGGTCCGATAAGATTGCTGGGTATTCCAAACATCACGAGCAAAGATAAACCAGGAGGAAGGAGTTCTTGAAACTCTGTACTGGGAAAGGGAGCCTCTGTAGCAATTTCTGAGAGAAAAAATAAAAAGCTTTCACCAGCTGAGAAAGAACGCCTTGGAGCTATACATTATCCCGAAGGTCTTGAAGGGGAAGAAGGAGGAGTACCTCAAGGCTGACTGAAGTACACACCCCTAAACCCCAACAGTTGGAGCTCTCAGATTAACTGAGTACCCACGTGCAGCCAGGTGCTCAGTACATAGAACAAGCTTATTAAGGAACTTACTAGCAACGTTATTTCCTCCCTAGGTGAGGCATTCAGACTATCCAGGCGCCTGCTCGCACCTTTGTGCTCAAATGTGTTTCATCAATAAACTTGCTATCTCTCATTTCCACTATACGTGTTGTCTCTCAACTGAATTCTTCTCTTGTGAACAAGATGAGATGAGAACCAAGGAGAGGCAGACGGTCCCCCGGCTCCTGTCTCCCCGATAACATGAAGATGTCTTTATTTCACCTTTATTTTTCAAGGATCTTTTTTGCTGGATATAGAATTCCAGATTGAATAATATTTACTTTCAAAACTCTGAAGGTGTTTTCTCTAGTATCCTATGACTTACATTATTTCTGACATGAAGTTTACAGAAATGTATCGGTTTTCTATATGTAATTTGGGTTTTTTCTTACGTATCTTTTAAGGGTTTTACCTTCATCACTGATTTTCATCAGTTTCACTTTGGCATACTTTAGTATGATTATGTTATTCTCCTTGTAGTTCATTGAACTTATTGAGTCTGTCCATTTATAATTTTCATCAACTTTGGAAATGTTAAGCCTTTGTTTATTCATATATCTTAGTGCTTCTCTCTCTCAGGAAATGCTCCCAGGAGAGGATTACATCAACTCATATTTTAGACCTCTTTATATTGTCCCCAAAGTCACTAAGGCTTTATTCACTTTTTTCAGTCATTTTTCTTGCTGGGTAGTGCAAGAAATAAATAATATATATTTAGATAATACATAATATATATTGGATAATATAGAATACGTATTGCTATGTCATCGAGTTCAATGGTCTTACTTTTTTTTTTTCCTGCAGTGTTCACATCTTTTAATACCATCAATGAATTTGTCATTTATGATACTGTACTTTTCAGATGTACAGTTTTCATTTGGGTCTTTTTCCATTTCTTTCTCATTTTGTTCACATTTTCCTTTAAAGCCTATCTACCTTTGAAAGTCTTAGCATTCTAATTTTACATCTGTATTATTTCTGTGTCTGCTTGAGGTAGCTGACTTTTTTTCTCCAGGTAATAGGTCACATTTTTTGTTTTGTTGCATTTATTCCATTTTTAAGTATATGCTGGATATTTTGAATTTTATGTTGTTGAGTGTCAGGTTTTGTTGACTTTCTTAAAAATTGTTGAACAGTTTTCTGTCAGGTAGTTTAGTTATTTGTGAATCAGCATAGTATAAGGGTTTTTGTTTTGTTTTGTTCTGTTTTTTAAATACCACGAGGGTAAGTCTAGTTTAGACTTACCACTGAGACGAGAGCCTTCTTGGGTCTCTAATGAAAGTCCCAAGTGTTCACTGAGGACTCTGCTCTGGCTGGTTGGAACCCACCATGTCATCCAGCCTGGCGTAAACTTTGAGAGTTGCTTCAGCTGAAAGTTTCCCATTTGTCCTTTTCCTAGCATCCTTTGTGGCTGAGTATTCAGTAATAGGGTTGAAATGATTCCTATACAGATTTCTGCAGTTTCTCTACTATTTTCAGTACAAATGCCAGCCAGATCAGCCTCGCTCAACCCCTCAGTCTTTTTCTCAGCTTTGTAAAACCGCTGTGTTCTGGTTTGGTCCCTCCCTCTACTGCGGTCCAGAAGTGCCTCCAGACAGAAAGTCAAGGAAAATGTAAGGTTTACCTCATTTGCTTCTCCTCGCTCAGGGATCACAGTCCCCCATTGCCTAATGTCCAAAGGTTACAAACAGTTCTTTTTATGTGTCCCATCTGGTTTTCTTGTGTGTCTCTGTGTGTGTGTGTGTGTATGTGTGTGTGTGTGTGTGTGTGTGTGTGTTGTGTGAAGTCTGGACCCAGTTACTTTAACATGTGCAGAAGTAGAAGTTCTAAGTATACTCCCTCTCAAAGTGGGTGCTGAGGCTAGTGCTACAGTCCGCATCCCTGGTTAAAGGTTCAAAAGGAAGCAAGAAGTTGGAGTTGGACAAGTCGGGGCTTGAATCTCGGTGCCACTATTTACAAGCTGTGTGATCTCGAACAAGGCCCTTAACCTCTCTGTGCTTGTTTCAGCCTCTGTAGAATAGTCACAACAACTACCACGATGAGGGTACCTGTAAGGTTTAGATGAAATGATACACATGAAAAACTTCGAAAGAGTGTTCATTTCTGTGGCCTTTCTTCTCAGTGCCAACAATGAGCTTAATCTGACACACACAATTAGGTACTTCTAGACATACTCTGTATTGCTCTTTTCTAATTGTTTTGCTTTCAAGCTTGCTCCCTAATTATATTAATCTTTTCTCTCCAACTTAAGGCTGACCTCCCTAAAGACAAAACAGCACCTAACTCTAGGTGGGCATATAATTGTGATTCACAATGTATTTGATGCATTGATGAGAAACTTATGATAAAGATTGGATACTTGATTTGGGTAGCAGAGAGTTAACTGACTGAATTAAGAAAATCCTCACTGGCTGATACAGTTGTTTGGCTGGTAACCTCTTTCATTGGTTCCTCAGATACTGTCAGTTTTAAACAAATATTGAGGTGTCAGTCATACTTGGGATGTGATAGTGAACAAGATACCACCCCTGATCCTGAGGACTCTCTGGTCTGGAGGGAAAGACAAACAGATAAAGAGGCAGTTTTCATAGAGTGTGGTGATACTAATCTCAGGGTGTTAAGGGAACCCTGAAGAGACATCTAGACCTGTTCTTGAAGTCAGGAGAAGCTTCTGGAGGACATGACATTTGAGATAGCTGAGGCCTGAAGGTTGAGGAGGGCTTCGAGGGTTGAGCAGATGGTTGCAGCAGAGGGGAGCGTATGCACAGAAATATGAAGTTTGGACAGAATTTTGCTTGTCTGTTTTCAGAATTTGGAAGTATCTCTGTATGAGTGAAGCTTAGAAAAAGAGAGTAAGAGCACTAAGAGCTAGAGAAATCAGCAGGGTCTTATATGTTGTAATAATGTATTTTTATCTTGAATGTATAGAGAATAATTCTAAGTCTCTTAAGCAATATGTACAGAACTTTAATCCCACAATTACAGGTATCTTCATTTTGATGTATCTCAGGAGCCTAGATTAGTGTCTGACATGAAAGTATATTCAAAAGAGTTGAGTTGAATGAATAATCTGTACATCGATCACAAACATGGAGCCTTCCACTACCATTGCCAAGACAAAGGGGATTTTAAGCCTCTAGCATATCAGCCTTATTAACCACCATTTGACTCACACCAATCTGCATTTCCTTACCTACATTTGCTGAAAACATATACTCCTTTTATCTCAGAAAAAAACAAAAGTTAAATGGCCATTTGTAATATCAGGAATAATTTCATTATTATTCATAAGAAGACATATATTTTATCTTAATTTCCAGTGAAATTCACAGACTACAGTAGAGCCACTTGCAGACTGCCCAAAAAATATGAGTAAGAAGTTCCTTTCTTTTTTGGTATACATTATTGATTATGTTGTTACAGTTGTCCCATTTTTTTTCTCCCCTTTATCCCCTTCACCTTGCACCCAATCCCATCATCCTCCCACTCTTAATTCATGTCTATGGGTTGTACATATCAGTTCTGTGGCTTCTAAATTTCCTATACTATTCTTAACCTCTCCCTATCTATTTGTTTTGTTTTATTTTTTCAACTATTTCCAGCCACCACTTTCCCCAGCCCAACCCACCCACCTCCCACCCTCAATCCTTCCCCCATTTGGCTTTGTCAATGGGTCCTTTATGTATGTTCCTTGATGACCCTTCCCCTCCTTTACCCCCATTATCCCTCTCCCTCCTCCCCTCCAGTTACTGTCAGTTTGTTTTTTATTTCAATGTTGCTGGTTATATTTTGCTTGCTTGTTTGTTTTCTTGATTAGGTTCCACTTGTAGGTGAGATCATATGGTATTTGTGTTTCACCACCTGGCTTACTTCACTTAGCGTAATGCTCTCCAGATTCATCCATGCCGTCATGAAGGGTAGTAGCTCTTTCTTTCTTTGTGCTGCGTAGTATTCCATTATGTAAATATATCATAGTTTTTTGATCCACTCATTGACTGATGGGCACTTAGGTTTCTTCCAATTCTTGGTCATTGTAAATTGTGCTGCTATGAACATTGGGGTACATAGGTTTCTTTGAATTGGTGTTTCAGGATTCTTAGGGTATAGTCCCAGAAGTGGAATTGCTGGGTCAAAAGGCAGTTCCACTTTTAGTTTTTTGAGGAAATTACATACTGTTTTCTGTTTTCCATATTGCCTGCACCAGTCCGCATTCTCACCAACAGCACTTGAGGTTTGTTGATTTGTTTATGATGGTCATTCTGACTGGTGTAAAGTGGTATCTCATTGTGGTTTTAATTTGCATCTCTCTGATGACTAGTGATGCTGAGCATCCTTTCATATGTCTCTGGGCCCTTTGTATGTTCTCCTTGGAGAAGTATCTGTTCAGATCCTTTGCCCATTTTTTAATTGGATTGTTTGTCTTCCTGGAGTGGAGTGGTGTGAGTTCTTTATATATTTTGGAGATCAAATCCTTGTCTGAGGTATCATTGGCAAATATATTTTCCCATACAGTTGGTTCCCTTTTCACGATGCTGATGTTTTCTTTAGCCATGAAGAAGTTTTTCATTTTGATGAAGTCCCATTTGTTTATTCTTTCCTTTGTGTCCCTTACTCTAGGGGACATATCAGTGAAAATATTGCTGTGTGGAATATCTGAGATTTTCCTGCCTATGTTTTCCTCTAGGACTTTTATGATGTCGTGACTTATATTTAAGTCTTTTATCCAACTTGAGTTTATTTTTTTTGTGGTGTAAGTTGGTGGTCAAATTTCTTTTTTTTCTTTTTTCTTTTCTTTTGTTTTCTTTTCTTTTCTTTTTCTTTTTTTTTTTTTTTTTTTTTTTTTTTTTTTTTTTTTTTTTTTTTTTTTTTTTTTTTTTTTTTTTTTTTTTTTTTTTTTTTTTTTTTTTTTTTTTTTTTTTTTTTTTTTTTTTTTTTTTTTTTTTGCATGTAGCTTTCCAGATCTCACAACACCATTTGGTGAAGAGGCTATTTTTTACTCCAATTTATATGTCTACCTGCTTTGTCAAATATTAATTGACCATAGAGACATGGGTTTATTTCTGGGCTCTATTCTATTCCATTGATCTATGTGTCTATTCTTGTGCCAGTACCAGACTGTTTTGACTACAGTGGCCTTATAGTATAGTTTGATGTCAAATATTGTGATCTCTCCTACTTTGTTCTTCTTTCTCGAAATTGCTGCGGCTATTCGGGGTCATTTATTGTTCCATATAAATTTTTGAAATGTTTGTTCTATGTCTGTGAATATGTCATTTGTATTTTATTAGGGATTGCATTGAATCTATAAATTGCTTTGGGAACTATGGAAATTTTAATGATATTAATTCTTCTAATCCATGAACACAGTATATTTGTGTCTTCCTTAATTTCTTTCTTCAGCGTTGTATAGTTTTCTGAATATAGGTCTTTTATTTCCTTGGTTAAGTTCATTCCTAGGTACTTTATTTTCCTGTTGCTATAGTAAATGGGACTTTTTCCCCACAATTTATGATTCTGATATTTCATTGTTAGTGTACAAAAATGCCTCATTTCTGACTATTGACTTTGTATCCTGCTGCTTTGCCAAATTCACTTATTAGGTTGAATAGTTTTTTGGTGAAATCTACCAGGTTTTCTATGTACGCTATCATGTCATTTGCAAACAATGGTAGTTTTACTTCCTCCTTTTCAATTTGGATGCCTTTTCTTTCTTTTTCTTATCTGATGGCTGTGGCTGGGACTTCTAATACCATGTTAAATAGAAGTGGTAAAAGCAGACATCCTTGTCTTGTTCCCAATCTTAGTGGGAAAGCTTTCAGTTTTTTCCTGTTGAGTATGAAGTTGGCAGCAGGTTTCTGGTATATGGCCTTCATTATGTTGAGGTATGCACTGTTTAGTCCCACTTTGCTGAGTGTTTTTATCATAAATAAGTGCTATACCTTATTAAATGCATTTTCTCCAACTACGGATATGATCATGTTATTTTTGTCTTTCCTCTTGTTTATGTGATGTATTACATTTATTGATTTATGAATATTATACCATACTTGCATCCCTGGGATGAATCCCAGTTGATTACAGTGTATGATCTTTTTAATGTATTGACGGATGCAGTTTCCAATATTTTCTTGAGGATTTTGGCATCTATGTTCATCAGTGATATTGACCTGTAGTTTTCTTTGTTTGGTGTGCCTTTATCTGGTTTTGGGATTAGGATGATACTGGTTGCATAAAAAGAATTTGGAAGTCTTCCATCTTCTTGGATTTTTTGGAATAGTCTGAGAAGGACAGGGATTAGCTCTCCCTTAAATGGTTGGTAACATTCTCCTGTGAAACCACCTGGTCCAGGGCTTTTATGTGCTAGATGATTTTTTAATACTGTTTCAAATTCACCAGCTGTTATTGGTCTCTTCAGGCTTTCTGCTTCTTCACTAAGTTTTGGGAGATTATATTTTTCTAGAAATTTATCCATTTCACCCAGGTTTTCAAATTTCTTAGCATATAGTTTTTTGTAGTAATTTCTTACAATTCTTTGTATTTCTGTGGTATCAGTTGTATTTATTTATTTGGGTCCTTTCCCATTTTTTCTTAATGAGTCTGTTTCAAGGATTGTCAATTTTGTTTATCTTTTTAAAGAATCAGCTCCTGGATTTATTGATCCTTTAAATTATTCATTTTGTCTCTCTCTCACTCAATTCTGCTTGGATCTTGATTACCTTCTACTCACTCTGAGCTTTGTTTGTTGTTGTTTCTCCAGTTCTTGTAGATATAGGGTTAGGTTGTTTCTTTGAAATGTTTCTATCTTTTTCAGGTAGGTCTGTATTGCTATGAACTTCCCTCTCAAGACTGCCTTCGCTGTGTCCCATAGGTCTTGGACTGTTGTGTGTTCATTTTCATTTGTTTCCAGAAACTTTTTGATTAATTTTTGGATCTCATTATTGACCCATTCATTGTTTAATAGAATGCTCTTTAGTCTCCATGAGTTTGAATGTTTCTGAGCTTTTTCTTTGAGGTTGGTTTCTAGTTTTAAGCCCTTGTGGTCTGAGAAAATTCTTGATATGAATTCAATCTGTTGAGGTTTGTTTTGTGTCCTATCATATGGTCTATCTTTGAAAATGTTCCATGGACATTCAAAAAGATGTGTAGTTTGCTTCTTTGGGATGAAAGGTTCTATATATATCAGTTAAGTCCTTTTGATCTAATGCGCCATTCATTTCCACAGTGTCCTTGTTGATATTTTGTTTGGATGATCTATCTATTGTTGACAGTGGGGTGTTCAAATCACCTACTATAAGTGTGTTGTGTATATCTCTCTTGAAGTCCTCCAGGATTTTCCTTATATATTTGGGGGTTCCTATGTTGGGTGCATGTAGGTTTACAATGTTTATTTCTTCTTGATGGATTCTTCCTTTGAGTATTATGAAGTGTCCTTCTGAGTCTCTTTAATGGCTTTTGTTTTGAAGTCTATTTTGTCTGATATGTGTTGTTACCCCGGCTTTTTTTTACTGTCCATTTGCTTTGAATATTTTTTTTCCAAGCCTTCGTTTTCAGTTTGTATAGGTCTTTTGTTCTGAGGTGGGCTCTTGTAGGCAGCATATGTGCAGGTCATGTTTTCTTATCCATTCGACTACTCTATGTCTTTTAATTGGAGAATTTAATTCATTTGCATTTAAAGTTATTATTGATGGGTACTTATTCATTTTTTCCCTTCGTATCTGTGTTCCTCTGTCTCTCACTCTTTTTCTTCATCTTCTTAAAGCAGTTCCCTTTAGCATATCTTGCAATGCTGGTTTGGTAGAGGTATATTCTTTTAGCCTTCTTTTTTCTGGGAAACTCCTTATTTGTCCTTCCATTTTAATTGAGAGCTTTGATCGGTAGGGTAGTCTTGATTGCAGGTCTTTATTTTTCATTACTCAGAATATTTCTCACCATTCCCTTCTGGCTTTTAGTGTTTCTGTGGAGAAGGCAACTGCTAGCCTTATCCGGACTCCCTTATATGTTACTTACTGTTCCTCCCTTGCTGCCTTTAAGATTCTCTCTTTGGTTTGATATCTGCCATTTTAATCATGATGTATCATGGAGTGGGACTCTTTGGGCTGCTCTTAATTAGGATTTTCTGAACTTCCTGGGCTTGTATGACTTTTTCCTTTCCTCAAATTAGGGAATTTTTCCATCATTACATTTTCAAATGGGTTTCTATCCCTTGTTCCTCTTCTTCTCATTCTGGTATTCCTATTATATGGATATTATTGTGTTTTACCTCTTCCCGCATTCCCTCAGCCCCTCTTCATTCTTTTTGAGTCTTTTTTTATTTTCTTGCTCTTTCTGGGAGTTTTTTTCTATCTTATCCTCTAGCTCACTGATTTGATGTTCTGCTTCATCTAGCCAGCTTTTGATTCCTTCTACTGTGTTCTTCAATTCAGAAATTGTGTTCTTCATTTCCTCTTGGTTCTTGTTGATAGTTTCTATGTCCTTTCTCATGCTGATATAGTTTGCAGTAAGTTCCCATAGTTTCCCTCTAGTTTTTGGTAATTCTCTCTGAGCTCACTTAGTTCATTGAGCTTTCTTATAACCATTGTTTTGAGTTCAATATCTGATAGCTTACATGCCTCTATTTCATTTAGTAGTCTTTCTGTGGGTCCTCTTTTCCTTTTGATTGGGGGTTGTTTCTTTGTCTTCCCATTATTTGGCTGCCAGAGTGAAACCACAAAGCCCAGGAAACAAACCCAGGACCACAGGAATAACTCCCCCGCTGTAATCCCACTATCAACAGCAAATGAACCAGTATTAATAAGGCTGTAAAGAGATCAAGACTATTATAAGAAAGAAGAGAAATAAAATGTAGTATAAAATCTAGTGATTTAATATACATCAACTTAATGGACAAAAAATGAATGTTAAAAAGCTATGTAGTAGAGAAAATATCACAAATCATAGAGAAGACCACAGTGGATTTCATCTCAGGAGCCTCTAGTATTTACCACTGTTTTTTCTTTCTGGATCCACCTCTAGTGAAGTCAGATGTTGACCCTGTCTGACCTTTGGCAGCCTGTTCCAGACTTCCCAGGATCTACTGTCTGTGGCTATCTCCTTTAGTTGTTAATCTAGTCACTCTACACTCAGCCCTCAGATTTAAGTACCAATGGGCGGGGCCAAATTCCTCCTGGGCTTGGGGCTAATGTTTCCCCTCAGGCTGCTGCTGCTCAGAGGGGAGTGGTCTGTATGAGCTGGATAGCTGCTGCTTTATGGGGGACGAGTCAGCACCAGGATCGAGGCAGTGTTCTTTCAGTTCTCTCCCCAAAGCCTCAGTCCTCAGTCTCTCCTCAGGTATCTCTGCCCTATCTGCCCCTGCCTTTGCCGGAGACCAGCATAAGTGGCTGCAAATGAAAATTAATGCATTGGTCCTTTAAACAGCTCTTTCAGTCTCCAGTCGCCCATCTCTGGCAGAGAGCAACCCTGCCACTTTTCGCAGCTGGTTGTTATCTGTGAACTTTTTGGGCTCCAGTGCTGCAGGTTGGGGATCCCTGTTGATGGTTTACACCCCACTCATCTCAGGGGGATCCAACTAGCCACTTAACTATCCCTCTAGCACTGCCACCTGAGGGTGCCCAGCCAGCCTTCTCGAGTCTCTGCCACACTCCTTACCAGTTAGGTTGTGCTGAACCGATTCTTCTATCTGTCCGAAGTTATAAGGCTTCTCTCTCTCTATTGTTCAGTTGTTTGTTCCGGGTGATTTCTTCACGATTTAGTTGTAATTCCAGATTGGTCCTGGGAGGAGGTCTGTGTGACCCCCGTTCACTCCTCTGCCATCTTGCCGTCTCCAAGAAGTTCTTAACAGTTCCTTAATACAGGTTCTTAAGGATATAAGAATGGATTTTTTAGAATGACAGTACCCTACTTTTGTTGTGTATCATTTCTTATCACCTGTCACTTTAAAATGCAGGTTGTTCTGGGTCGAGTAAGCTCCCTAAAGGCGGGCATTGTTCTTTCTCATCCTTTGTCACTAATTCTCCATCTTAATGAGGAGCACATTATAGATGCTCAGTGCCCATTTGTTGAATGAGTGTAAAGCCATTAAAACTCATTCATTGAAAACCCTCTCTGAGAGGATAGTCTCATTCAGGATTTATGAAACTCACATAAAAGAAAAGTAATATGAAATAGCAAAACCTGGAAATATGGGGACTTTTCCCAGAGCACTAAAAATTGTCACAGTTAGTTGGACCTCAGAAAACAGTCACACTCTCTAAAAGAAAGGTGAAATATCAGAGATGGGTTTTCTGCTTATTTATACCTTGATTACCCTAGGGAAAAGAATATATTTGACATATAGAGTTAAGAAAAAAAAAAGGAAAAAAGAAACGTCTAAAAATACGCTTTACTTTTCCCATTTCTTTTCTAAAGGCAGTTTCCTACAACTTGTTCAGCAAAACAACATAAATAGTAAGTGAAGCAAATGCTGGGTGGGTTATTATTTAGCTATAGTCTGAAAAGCATTTATTATAAATATGTTTAATATTCTTTTCAAAGAAAGTGTTTTTTTAACTCCATCTTTCTTTGCTTTATCATGAAATCTTTGAAGATGGCATCTAGAAATATATCTGTGGACCGGGGTTCAGAAGACTTGAATTCTAAGCCCATTTCTGCCTTTAAATAGCTATATGATTTGAGGTAAGTTTTTTGGTTTCTTACCTATATGATGAGAGACTGTTCCTAGTTAATTACTGAGTTCTTTTCAGGAACTAAATTCCATAACAATCATTCTGTAGGTCCACAATTTACAACCATAAAGAAGGGTTGAAAATAGAATTTTTTCAACCCTTAAAAAAAAATAGAATTTTTTTTTAAAGTCAGACTGCAGGTGAAAGACATCTTGATTCATTGTGGGACTTCTGTTCCTGCTCCGTGTAATCAAAAGTGAAAGCAGCCCCAGGGTTAGGAAAGAACAATGTATCATCATCACCGTGATTAAATAGAGAAAGCTCTGGAACTGGCTCACTGCTGTGTGAATCACAAATTAAAACTTTCTGTGGACATTTATGTTCCAAGAGTAGTCTTTTCCCATAAGATGTTCCTCGTGATTATTGATCATCTCACATAGAAAAAGAGACATGCTTGTTGCAGTTAAAATTAGTTGTATCAGTCAGTTCTTGGCTACACGCAAGTGAATTCAGCTGCCTAAGCAAAACGGTGGAAAGGAAGGCCATGGGGGGCTCCAATGGAGAGAAGGCAGGAACCCGAAAAGTTCTGGATGTACAGCATGAGCCACAGAGATTCTACACGCTATCATGGGGAACTCTGGTCCCTGAGCCCCCTCTGTGAGCATTCTGACCCCAAAGCATTCTTTCCACCTTGTGTCGCTCACAGAAAAGCATCTTCCACTCCTGGTTGAACCAGGCATTTAGTCCCTCAGGTTAAAGACCACAGTAAGAATCTGACTTCAGGGAACACCCACTCTTCCTAGACCACACACAATAGACAAGCCCCACAGAATGAACATGTGGGCCTAATAGATGTGTCAGGGGAAGGGTTGGAGCAAGGTAAGTGTTATATAGGAAAGCAAGTTATATACATATTTTTTTAATGGATTAGATGGGAACTAATAGGCACAGGATTAAAAGCGGTTGTAAATATTTTAACATGACTTGTGGATTTTTGTTTTAATTATATAAGTAACACATATGTACATTTTTAGTAAAAATTTAAGTATTACTTAAATATAGAGAAAAAATTTTTAACATCCATTTTACATCCCCTAATCTAGGCCCTTTCCCCAAAGGTAACCAGCACCATCTATTTGTTCGATTTTCTAAAACTTTTTCAATCCATTTTTTTTTCATTAAAATATATATTGATCTTTCCAGATAAATCCATATAGATCTACCTTATTCTTTTCAACTGTTTCCTATATTCCATTGTCTGTTACATACCATATTCAACTACTCCCATATTGGTAGATAATTAAATTGATTCCAAACTCTTCTTTCAAATGTAAAGCACTAAAGAGTTCATTTAAAGCCTGGCAGAATGTGTGTGTATGTGTTTGTGTATGTGTGTGTGTGTGGGGGGGGGGTTCCGTGTTGTTAAAATGAGGCATTTTATGGGATAGGAGTTGTATTAACACTGTATTTGTCCAAATGGCAATTATTTTTTTAGTTATCTCTTATAGAAACAAGGAAAAAAGTTAACTTTGAAATTTAATTGTAGGTGGAACCAATTAGGATGATTTTAACTGTAAGTAACAGAGATATAACAACAAAAAAAATTTTTTTAAGTGGATAGAACATTGAGCAAGTTCCTTGCCTTATGAGAAATTCAGAGGTAGATGATGTCAGGGCCAGGACAATATCAACAGGGACCCCCATGCTTTTCGCATCTTCCTCTCCCACCGTGTTGACGTTGCCCTTCCACTCTGGCGGCCACGCGGCTATAACAGTTCTAAGACTTTCATCTTTATACAACGTTCAAATCGAGAAAAAATCACAAGACTGTTCAAGTTCCCTTTTTTAAGATTAAGAAAACATTTCCCAAAAGCCCTCCAATGAACTTCCACTTGCTTCTAATTAGCTAGGATTTTGTCACATGCACACACTCACACCCAGAGCTGACCAGGGGAATAGGATGATCACGACCAACTTCATCTAGAAAACGCGCACTCCCCCCACCCCTCGCAGCTGAAGAAGAGCTCATGAAACGTGGCCATCCAAGGAGATGACCATTCTATATGCAAACAACGTCCACAACATCCACGGACCACAAAATTTTGCTAAGGAAAGTTCACTACGCACACAAGTGAAGGTCTCTGTGAGGTAGAAACTCCTGGAATGTCATTAATATGCCAAGTAATTAATGTATCCTGTCCTGAATACCAAAGTTGCAAAGCTGCAGGGAAGGGATATTCCTGTAATCAAGCCAGGGATGATCGAGAAGGTAATGGGAGCTCAGACAACAGCTGCAGACAAGGGAAAAGCTAGAATATCGAACTTTTCTCTGTTCAACCCTTTCCCATTCTCTCTTCATTTCTCCTACCCCAAAACAACACTTCTCAGATGGAATCTTTGAGGGTTAAACAGATATTCCTTTGAGATAACTGGTCTACCGAAGGAAAAGATTCACCTAAATATAGGCAACTGTGTATGTAGGCACACATGTATGCATACATGTAAGTTCATGTATGTGTACTTCTATATTAAAAACAAAACATTTAGAAAGTAAAGACAAGCAAAAGGGAAAAATTTTAACTCATCCAAAACCCTCCAGGAATAGCTACTGATGATACAGGTTTATGGCATTTTGTAGTTAAAAACCTATTTCTGTCCTGGCTGGGTAGCTCAGTTGGTTGGAGTGTTGTCCCATATACCAAAATGTTGTGGGTTTGGTTCCCTATCAGGGCACATACCTGGGTTGTGGGGTCAAGGCACATACTGGAGGCAACTGTTCGATGTTTCTCTCTCTCTCTCTCTCTAAAAATCAATAAAAACATATCCTCAGGGAGGATTTTTTTTAAAAAAGCCCTTTTCACATCAATGTTTGATTATTCCATCAAAGAAAATTAATTTAAAACACAGATTTTTGCATTGCCACAGACTCAATTTTCAGTATTCTTTCTTAAGTTTGCTATTAAAATTTCTTCTTTTTCAAAAATTCTGCATAAGTTTTAAATTCTGCACAATGCAATAGAGGCAATCAAGCAAAATAAAGTGAAATATAAATGGTTCCTCTGTAAATAACATTCCTGGCACCAGGACGCTAACACTGTGCTAGAAAGTTATTATGAAATACATGATGCTATAATTTCTGACTCATCGAATTTTATCACCTAATCTGTTAAAGATCGGCTTCTTCCCCAAAGCAGCTATAGCCCTCACGCAGGTGTTCCTTTGGCATTCTTGCTTCCTGGGCCACGCTAGCGCTGACTGGCACCTTCCTCCTGCCCTACTTTTGTGCCAACCCACTACAACCCAGCAAAAATGTCACATCAGATATGATACCCAGCAGGACTCTTTGAAAATGGAAATGAGAGTCTTCATTAATTTAGAAAATCCAGGACTTCATGGGAACATTGTCTGCAACAATTTCTCTTCCTAATTAAGTCAATGACTAAACCAGCACTCACAGTCCTATTATCCAGGCCATTTGCTTTGATCGCTTCCTCTGGTTTAAAGCAAGCATGTGTTTGTTCCTTCACTCGCAGGGTCTAAAAAGTAAAGAGGCAAGTTTAGATCAAGGCAAGTAACGCTTAGTCCACCCTGAAACATAGAAGACAACTCTCTGTGGTTCAGCTGAGTGGCCCTGAGCAGCCCTTGCTAACGTGGCTATAGAGAGATAACAGACGATGCTGCCGACGGGGCCTTGGCCCAGTTACAACATAGACGTGTCGCCATTGTATGGGCCCTGTTAACTGCCGACACCTGTCCATGGACCGTGTTCTTGCCAATCTGTAAATACTAGGAGGGTATTTATAATATAATAAGAATATATAAACGTGGTGCTCTGAAGGCAAAATATTTGATCTGCACAACCTCCTGGATTATTTTGGAACTTTTAAAAAAGAGATTGGCAGTGGGGTAGAGTTAAGAGAACTTGCTTTACCAAAGGGGCCAAAAGATAATTACTTTTCAAAACCCTCTATGCCGTAATCTATTGACATACTATTAAGATTATATGTTGTTAAACATAAGAGGAACTTCTAAAATATAGAGTGTATTTAAAATATAGAATGTAATTATACACACACACACACACTCACACACACACATCCCGGCACACATAACACCCCTTTTTTTATTACAAAATCTTTTATTACAAAATCACAAGCATGTAATTCTGGAACATAACAATATCACACTCAAGCACACCATATGACATTTTAGGTGAAATGTTCAAATTAAAACTATAAATTATTACACCCATATTATTACCCTATCAACCCCACTCAAGAAGACCTTACTTCTGTTGGACCCTGTATATGCTGTTCTTAGTGTCAGATTTGACATGCGATGTTACAGGGTTGTCTGTAATTTGTGCCTCACAGCAAGACAGATTTTTAATGTCAGCAACCAAATGCAAGATGGCCCGTTCTTAAACGTCAGTGTGCCTCTTTGAACCTGAATTTAAATTGTGTATTATTCCTCTGTGGTTCAAAAACCTGATTATTTTTAGATAGAAATTTAAAGTTAAATGGCACCTGAGTATATTTAGAGTGGTCTGAAGCTGGAGGCCACCTATCATAGACAGCATTCTGGCATTTTCTTGGGGACAATATAATTTTCAAAGGGCAAGAGTCAGCAATAGCAGGTCACTGAAAACGGCTGCAGGATGTCACTGACTCCTGGAAGCTGTGACGGGTGTCTTGACGCCCTGGAAATTTTCCCAGACTGCTTGGGAAAAGCAGATAAAGTTTAATTTATGCCCTGCTCATATGTATGTCCTTGCTGATCATGGAAGATGAAAGCAAGCTAGAACCACACCTTGGATTTAATTTTGCGGGGGACAGAATAACACCTAATCCATTCAGTCAGTCATCCAACAAATATTCACTAGGAATTTACTATGTACCCAGCACTGTACCAAATGCTAGAGATACAATAGTGAGAGGAAACAAACATCCCCATGTCTTCATGAAGCATGAGCCTTAATAGGAAGATTACTATTAATCAAATAATCATACAAATAATCTAAAATTTCCACTATGATAAACACTGCCAAGGAAAAGTCTGTGGTACTATCGAGGCAGACAAGAGGGAACCATAATGAAGGAGGTAAGGGGGTGCTTCTCTGGAGAAGAGACAATTGAGATCAAGTCCTGAAAAATGAGTAAAAATTAAAAAGTGAAAGGAGAGGGAGGTCCTTTCATGCACTTGGAATAATATGTGCAAAGGTCCTGATGCAGAAGGAGAACACGCTTTTGGGGGGCTGGCAGGCCACTGTGGCTGAAACAGAGAACAGGCTGCTTTAAGACGAGCCTCAAGAGATAGGACGAGGCCCACCATACAGGGTTTTCTACACCGAATTAAGGGCTCACATTCTCTGCTATGTAGGTAAAATTAGGGCAAATATACTTTAAAAAGAAGTAATAGAAACTTACAAAGAAATTAAAGTCAACACATTGATTTGCTACTATTGTGTGCAAAAAACTAAGCTAGAGTCTGAGGACAACGCCAGGGGCGTACAACTGTCTGTGTGCTTAATACATAATTGCTCCAGCTAATGAATAGGGGAATGTGTCCCACGCTGTGAGAGATCGTGGTCAAATAACATAAAGATTTTCAGGAGGAAGGCATTATGCAAGGTGACAAGAGGAGATGGAACCTGGGAAAAAACTTCACAGAAAAATGCTGATTTTGTGGGGGAGGGGTTTGAGAGGGAATAAGGCCACTTGCTTGGCTCTTGGTCAGCTCTCAGCTGCTTCCCCTGTTACCCACAAGCAAATTGGGCCCTTCTGGTGCTGATTCCCAGGGGGGTGGGTTTGTGTGAGCCCTAGCACCCTGTGGGTCTCTCAAACAAACTCTCCTGTGAGACTGGCAGTTTCTCCTGGCACCGCAAACCCCACAGGTCTTTCCATAGAAAGTCTCTATGGTTTTGAGACTTTCTTTTCCTACACTGGAACCCTGGGTTGCACGGTCTCTCTCATTCCCTAGTTGTTCTTCCCTGTTTATCCACACATAAATGTGGGACCTCCCGGTTGACCAGCTGCTGCCTTGCAGCCTGTCCTCTCCCCTCCGCCCCTTCTACCTGTGTGAATGAATGTTTCTTCTTTAAGTCCTTGGTTGTCAGACTTCCATACAGTTCAATTTTCTGGCAGCTCTGGTTATTCTTTGCTTTTAAATTTGTTTGTACAAGGAGACAAGGAGGCATCTACCTATACCTCCATCTTGGCCGGAAATTCCTAGATACTATTGTCTAGAAGAATCTGAGATATGAACATTTCTCCATTACAAAAAGAGAGATTAGCAAGTATTATAAAGGTTTTTAAAAACATGTTGGTGAGGATATGGAGAAATGGAAACATTCGAATGCTCCTGGTGCTCAGAGTACAAATTGCAATATCATATCACTTTGGAGAGTATATATACAATTTTTATTTAACTATATACATTATTTTTAACAAAGAAATTCTACTTTGCGATATATATCCTAGAGCAGGGGCCAGGGAACGCTTTTCTGTAAAGAGAAAGATGGCAAATACTTTAAGTTTTGCAAGCCATAGAGTGTCTGGAGCAACTACTCTTCTCTGCTGTGATAGTGTAAAAACAGCCATAAATAATCAGTAAGCAAATGGGCATGGTGGAACTCCAGCAAAACCTTATTTTTGGACACTAAAATTTGAATTTCATACAATTTTCCATGTCATGAAATATTATCTTTTTTTATTTTCCTCAACTTTTTAAATATGTAAAAAGCCTTTCTTAGCTCACTGGCTATATAAAACAGGTGGCAGGCTGGATTTGGATACCTGGGCTGTATTTTGCCGGCTCTGCCCCAGAGAAATTCACTTTCATGCGGATAAGGAGAAATGGTCAAATACAGTATGTGTATTGCGGGCAGGTTTTGAATAACAGTCTTAGTTTAGGTTCCCAAGAATGGATTCTGAAGCAAACATCTGAGTGCACATAGTTAATTTGTGGGGTGATCCCAGGACAAAGTGAGTGGGTAAGTAGAGCTGGAAGATAAAGAAGGCAGAAGGCCTAAGCGTTCATGATCTACCAATTGCCATGGACAACTGAGGCAAATACTTATGTAGAACACACATCAGAGTTCTCTCATAAGAGGTATGAAAAGGGCCGAGTATTTATTTACCCACCGAATTCCTGTCTTTCATTGAATGAAGGCTGCTTCAGACTCTCAGGCATTTCGTCTTGCCCTGCACGTGGGCTGAGTGTGCCCCCAGTGTGGCAGGACAGAAACCCTCCAGCAGAGCCTCAAAAGAAGCAACCTGCCAGAGGCATAAGGGCAAATCTGCAACATCTGCTAAATAGCACCAATGTGTAAACATGACATGAAAATGGATAACTTGTCACTTCCTCATGCAAAGGAATATTAAACAACGGTTCCAATGACAGCTGTAGATCTACATTAGTAAAGACAGATGCATGTCAATGCATGATTCTGAGAAACATTGAATTTGGATCATAATAATTACAATATGCAAAATTTATGTAAAGCTTAAAAATTGAAAACTAGCAAATTCAGGAATAGCAGGTGCATTTGGAGAACAGGGAAAGAAAGGAAAAAAAGTTACACAGAGGACCTCATCTTTATCTCTAGTGTCTTATTTAAAAAAGCATAAAATTACAAATAATTGGGGTATAATTACATGTATTCATATTAATAGTTTTCATTGTGTTTAAAATTTAATAATACAAAAAGTTTAACAAATAATTCGATGTATAAATCTGAGTTGATCTTGTCAAAGAAGTAAGCCTCTAGAAGAAGGAAGTGCACTAGCTATGCAAAAAATAATAAGAAACCTTGAGAGTATTTGGTGTGGAAGTTTTCAATATTCAGTATTTTTGTAAATTTCATTGACTTTGATTGAGAAGAATGATATGGGTATGAACTATGTAAATAACAATAAAATAACTGGGAGGATTAAAGAAAATAGCTAACAAAGTACCTTGAAAAGAGTAAGTGCTATGGAATGTGAAGGAGTATAATTATTACTAAAAGGCAGTGACATTTTGAAATGTTCAAACACTTAATGTTAGTTGTTGAATATTTATGGAAATTACTGCCTTGTCTTTTGTCAAATCAAAACAGAATTATTTTATTTTTCTCCTTTTATATCCTCTATCATGACAGTAGGATTTCAGGATTTTTAAAACTTTTTTTATCTATGCACCCCAATATTCATAGCAGCATTATTTACAATAGCCAAGTGCTGGAAACAGCCTAAGTGCCCATTAGTAAATGAGTGGATCAAAAACTGTGGTACATTTACACAATGGAATACTACATAGAAAGAAAGAGCTCCTATCCTTCGTGACAGCATGGGTGGAACTGGAGAGCATTATGCTGAGTGAAATAAGTCAGGCGGTGAAAAGGCAAATACCATATGATCTCACCTATAAGTGGAACCTAATCAACAAAACAAACAAACGAGTGAAATAGAACCAGAGACTTGGAAATAAAGAACAAACTGACAGTGACCAGAAGGGAGAGGGGAGGGTGAAATTGAGGGGGAAGAGGAGGAAGGCGCAAAGGAACACAAATAGAGGACTCGTGGACGTGTACAATGCGGGGGATTGGCTGTGGGAGTGGGTGGGGACGGGGTAGAGGAGAGCCATGGGGGAAAACGCAGGACAACTATAACTGAACAACAATAAATAAATAAATAAATTTGACGAGATAAAAAAAATTGTTTTATTGATTGATTTTAGAGAGAGAAAGGAAGAGGGAAAAAGAAACATCAATTTACTGTTCCACCTATCCAAGCATTCATTGGTTGACTCCTGCATGTGCTCAACCAGGAATCGAACTCACAACCCTGGTGTATTGGGATGATGCTCCAACCATCCTAGCTACCCAACCAGGGCCGGATTTCAGTTTCAGATGAAATTTCATGCATATTTTAACCATTTGGAAGTATCAACAGCTGAACCTTTTAAAAATATTGAATGTTCTTTGTGCTTTATACATAAGTATTTATGGTAAAGATGATAGTAAAAGGATATCCAACCAATGCCAAGTGCTTATAATATGCTAGCAGTGCCTTAAATATATTATCTCATGTATAATCCTTATTCATCCTTGCTATTATCACCGTCCCTGTTTTGCAGAGGGGGAAAGTGGAAACAGCTCAACATGACTTGCTCAGGAATGCCAAGTCGGGTCGTGGGGTGGCCAGGCACTTAAGACGAGGCCTGTCAATTCTTTATGAGTCTGCACCCTGTCACTCTGCTGTAGAACACTGCCCAACGCCCCCCCAAAAAATTTTCAAGTCAACTTACATTGTACAAAGTGAGAAAACATCACATTCTATTTCAGAATGTCTCAGAATAAATTGGCCACTAGTAGATTTTGAAAATCTTTTGGGTCATAAACACCCCATGATAATGTTTTATTGTAATAAGATTTAACCTATTTGTCATAATTCACTTTCACCAATCCGCTTGCACACTTGGAAGGCTTACATGTTAAATTATTCCATGCAGGAGGGCTAAGGCAATTTAGTATAGTCCTGTTTGCCTTGCACTCACTAAAACTTCAAACAAGGAGAGTTACTTTAAGAAAACACTCCCTCTGAATAAACAGATCGGGGGACCCAGGTGCTCCTGGTACAGATGGCGTGGCCTCTGGCATTCACAGACCACCTCAAAGCCTGGTCAGTGTCTGACCACATCCTATTCCAGGCCCAGCTCGAAAAGCACAAACTGTCTCAATGAGAAGCCTGGCTGTCACCGTTATGTTAGTGACAGGTGAACAGGTGTCAGGCTGGCTCAGAACAATTTCACAGGTTTTAAATGGGTTAGTCCTGAGATTTGACTGCTGACCTTGCTGTCACCTAAGATATGACCCTGCAAGCTGTCTGACAGGAAAAAAGGCGTACTGTTTAGTCAACTATTTTATGATACTAACTACCTTAAAGCCGCAACGGCTTACAACAATACCTACTCTTTTACACAAAGAATGCAGAGCCGCATTCTGTTAGCAGCAGGGATGTTAGTTACGGAGGTAACCAGGCAGGGGCTTACCTAAGGCTGACCTGGGTCCGTTGGGCCGGCTCTGTGTTCACTCACATTGGGACCCAGAGCCAGGAGCAGGCAGACCTAGGGCCTGATGATTTCAGGTTGGAGAACGGATGCTCAGGGAAGATGGAGACGAGCCATACAAGCTCATTTAAAGCTTCTGCTCAGACATGGCTTGCCTCATATCACACATATTCCATGGACCAAAGCATGTCGCATGGCATGGTCAGCGTTAATGGGACAAGAATGTATGCCACCTGTGGGGAAGATACCAAGAAGTTTGTGGCAAAGGGCAGTTACGTAAAATCCTTTTGTATGAGGAAGGTAATAATTGAGAACTATTGTTCAGTTTACCACAGTAATAGAAAATATCAAAGAAGGAATGAAAATATATATATATATATCACAAATAAACTTCTAAGTGAAATCAACATTTTAGCTGGTAAAAAAATTTTAAAAATCTAAAACTACAGCCATCAAAAGTATAATAATACTTGGGGAGAAATCCCAATGTCTCTCTCATATTTCTGCAGGGGTGGACTTCCAGGCTCCCTCAACCTTCTCGTTCGCTCCTCCCAGGAAAGGGGTTACAGGTGCATTCAGAAGTCACGGGGATGCGTGGCTCAGGTCCTCTGGGCGCTCTCTTTCTTGCAGCAGCCCTGCCTAGTGGGAGAGTGTGTTCTGGACTGTCCTCTTCCCTGCTGCAAGAGGCCTGTCCCCTGTTCAGCTCTGCAGGTGACTGGGTGAGTAGATTATACCCAGAGGGGAACCGTTAACGAGGCCTTCCTGGGTCCACGCCTAGTCAGGTGTTCAATCCAGCTGTTGTTATTAATTTGATATCCATCCATCTGACTTCCATGTCCCTTTCTCAGGCAGTTCCAGCCTTCGGCAGGGAAAAAGGGTGTTCTTTACTGGCCACCCCTTAAAACTCTAGTAATAATAATAAAATAATATTAATTAATATTTACTGAATACTTGCAGCTTAACTATATGATCTCATTTAATTATCACAATTAAGTCATTTTATAGTTGAAGAAATTGAGCTGCAGAAGAGCTCTCCGAGCTTCCCAAGGTCACGCAGCTGATGAGTTGGTAGACGTGAGTTTCAGTGCTAGGTTTATTGGGAGCCAAAACATACAAGCTCTTCCTAGTGCAGACCGGCTCTGTGCGTGGTGAGGTCTGGGGAGGAGAGCAGGGAAGGCACAATAAGGCAGAGCGCCTGGAATGGCAGGTACTTTTATTTTCTTGGTTTCTTTACCTCTTAGCAAATTATATTGTTAATAATTTAGACATAGTTTGCTCTAAAGCTTTCTATATTTATCTGAATTTTAGTACTGTATTTAGTATAGCTCTAATTTTGTTAAAGGCAATGGTGAAACAGGGTTTAATTCAAACAAAGTTTTATCAGGGCAAATTTTACAAATATATCTCTATTCTGATATAAAGGTATACCTGTGCAGAGAGAGTTAATAACCTTGCTGTACACTTTCTTCGAGGAGAGTAACCTGGATCTTGTGAGGTTTTCTCAATGCTTAAGCCATTCAGCTATTGACGATTTTTGATTCCTAGTATTTGGAGGTGTGACTTCTATCTGTATAATTATAGAGCTCTTGGATTTAACCAGAGTTAAGATAAGAACATTTCATCAGTGACAGATGATAACATTTTTGTACTTAACCTGATATTTTGGTATTTACCTGATCCTTCAGAAAGGATATTTACATATCCTTTTAGGCTTCCTGGTTTTAATTTTGATGATAATATGCTATCATGTCTCTTTTTCTTTCAACCCTGAGATTAATAAAATGTATTCCTGGAGACTTCCCTTTCAGAGAAGTGCGATTTTTTCAAAATCTTGATATAGGGAAACACCACAAACCTCAATTCCTTCATGCCCTTTTCTCTGTGTTGCTTGTCAAACCATTATTGGAAATGAGCCTCTGCCCTTTTCTTCTCCCACACAATTTCTAATAAAGATGCTGCCACATGGCCGTATCCTAGTAACTAGGTTTTATACTGAGAAAGACTATTAAGAAAGACTCCAAGGCTGGGCTGGTTTTGACCATCAGCAAAGGCAATTTGCTAGTCTTGCTCTCTTTTTCTGATTCCCTTAATTTAGATGAATACGTGATCTAAGCTTAATATTCTTTCTGATAAAAATACTGTCTTAGAGGCCCACATTAGCATATTTGCTTTTGATTACCTTACAGAACTCTATTGGCTCTCTTTTCTAAAAAAGCTTAATAATTCACATAAGGCTCCAGAGGAAAAGAATCACTATGTGTGGCTGAAAAATCCCAACTCCCCTGCTGGGGTTAAACGGCTGGCTTCAAAAAAATTTTTAAGTAAATAATCAAGGTAGCTAGTCCATCTTGTTTCTGAGCTGCGGCATAAGCTTAGCTGCCTGAATTTGCAGAGACATAAAAACTCAGCGGTCACACAGGCAGGTACTAAAGATCAAGAAGTTCCGTTTCCTAGATGAAGGGCAGAGCGTGGAACTTTGTGAGAGTCTGGGAGTCCTCTACTTTGAACGCAGTAGCTTGCTTAAAACTCCTCTATCCAGGGCATGAAATTGGATGAGGGAACAAAATGTACTCTTTTCAGTCAGATTTGAGGAGAAGAAAGGTAAAAATGTACAGACACCCTGGAGAAAGGCTCTTTGCCTTTGGAGCTCTCTGCTGAGAAGATTAAGAAAGCCTTGGGATGAAAGCCCTGCGTGAGCTTATCACTTTGCTGTGAGCATGACATTTTTGCTTTCCAGGTCACAGAGAAAGATGTGCACCCTGACCCGACTCTTTCTTCCAGCCTGAGTTTGGTTTGCCAAACTCAAACCTAAAGTCAAGAAAGCCATATTCAGGCAGGACTCTGGGAGTTTTAAGTTGCAAACTCAGAGGTGGGTTTCCTAAGGCTATTCCTCTCTCCTATTTGCTGCCCTGACCTAATTCTAGCAGCTTTAATGATGACTCACTGGGCTGGCCGACCTTGGGGAGTCAGATCGGACAAGCAGTTGGATTTGCTCATTATAAGAATCATACTTCTCCAGAACATTCTCTACTGTAATACGCCAAAAGTTAATTTCTCAGAAGTGTCGTAAGTTCTTTCTAAAAGTATACTTTTCAATCCTCTGGTTAACTGCGCTTTTTCTTTCTCTTCTTTCGGTGAAATCAGCCCAACCTACGCCAGCCTCAGATCATGGGCCCCACACTGGCCAGCATTTCAGCTATAGTGGGATTCCTTTCCTAAATACGCCAAGTATCTGCTTCTTTTAATTCTTCCTTTACTGCAAAAGGGCTCCATATGTCTTGTATTATCTCAGTATGTTTGCAGCCACGGCAGATTAAACAATGCCAATTGAAAACCATAAGGCAAAATATAAAAATCCAAATTAAATTTATATCTCTAAAATGCTGTTTCCTGAACTTTAGTCATTCACATAAGATCATGAGGATTTTAGTCAAATTTGCATTCCACCTGCAGTATAAGTTATTTAATATTTTTCACAAAATTGACTTCCATTTTTACTTCTGAAAACTCCCCCAAGGAAACTACAATGAATGTAACCTATCACTTATCATAAGTGAAAAGTAAATGTGAAAGAGATATATAATCATTACAATAAAAAATTTCTCATCCCCCTGAAAATCATCTTTCAAACCAACAGCAGTTGTATACCATATTTTGAAAAGGTCTGATATGCAGGTTAAAATTTAAAATTTTCTCTAGTATACATTAATCCATTTATTATAATTTTCACAAAAATTGGCAAAGTAGGTAAAACCATCCCTATTCTAAACATTTTTTAAAGATTTTATTTATTTTTAGAGAGAAGAGAGGAGAGGGAGAGAAATATCTATGTGTGAGAGAAACATCGAGTGGCTTCTCACAAGCTTCTGCAACCCAGACCTGACTGGGAATGGAATTGGCGACTTTCTGGTTCACAGTCCGACACTCAATCCACTGAGCCACACCAGCCAGGGCCCATCCTCATTTTAGAAATGAAAAGCACAGGCACTGGCTCCAAAAAAATAAAGTGTTCCTGCTGAAAGGACATTGATATTGCTTTTATTTGAAGCTCATGTCCCCTAATTTTTCACAGCAGGTTGTAACTTTTCTAGAATCATCTATGGACAAAGAGTCTAAAAGTATAAAATTTAGATAATTTAGAACAAGGCCTCTTTTAATTAGTTCCATGCACATTTACTATTTAAAAAGTCCACCTTGCAACTGTCCACATTTTAATTGCACTAAAGCTATTCCAAAATTATATATTTAAAAGAACTGATAATTGGTTGAATACTGAAAAATTCTTTATAACACAAAAATTTTATGTGGTAAGGCCTGTGGCACTTTTCATTTTGCAGATTAAAATAAAAAATCAAGTAGTATTGAAATTTGTCCCAAATCAAACATTTTCGTATAAAATTAGAAACAAAAAGTGTTAAATTTTTTTTAAAGACTTGAGATGAGAGGGGTAAAGGGAGGGATGGTGACAGAACATTGGATTTCAGGCGATGAGCATACTAACAGGGCGTATGGATGTCAATTACAAAGATGTGCACCTGAAACTTACATGGTGTTATGATTAACTAATGTCACCCCAATACATTTAATTTAAATTAAAAAAGCAAACCTGCAACAGGAAAAACATGTTTAAAGATTCAGGTGGGATCTAAATAATGTTTTATAAATTATATTGGGAAACAGAACCATTAATGTGAATTCCTAATAGTGAAAATATATTAAAAAGATATAAACTATTTAATTGGGATAAAATGCTTTAATGATTTCACTAAATCAATAAAGAGGTAAATTGTAATCACCTATAGCAAATAGTGAACCTAAAAAAGACTAGTATTATTATTATGTGGTTGAACATGATATTAATTCATGTTACAAACACATATATTCTTAACAAATGCTCATGATTCCTATAAATCCAACTTAGTTTATTTTCAAATATAAATATAATATATGGAAATTTAAAATTTTAATGGTAGAAAGGAATTTCAAATAAATATTTTCTCCCTGACCCCCTCCTCTTCCCTTCTCCCGAGCGCTACCTTCTGTGTCCACTTCCCAGAGGTAATTCCTGTAAGTTTCCTTATATGCTTCTCCAGAAAAAGTTAATGTATATTTACATTCTTTGTTTTTAGGCAAATGGGATCTAAATATATTTATATTGCTCTATTTTGATTTACTTTTTCTTGATATTACATATCTTCTTATATCATTATATACCAATCTTTTGTATTCTTTTAATGATAGCAGAGTGTCTCACTGATCATACGTGCAACTATTTATATCAGTGATTGGCAAATGTTTTTCTGCAAGGGATCGTATAGTAAATATTTCAGTGTTTGTGAATTATGTGGTCTCTTTCACAACCCCTCAGCTCTGCCATGCACAACACATAATTGACAGGCATGGCTGTACTCCAATTTGAAAATAAAATAAATTAGATTTATAGAAGTCATGATTGCAGGCTGGATTTGGCCCACAGGTCGTAGTTTATTGAAGCCTGGTTTACACAATGTGCTGGTGGAAACAATTATTTCCTGTTTGTTGCTGTTACAGACAATGCTGCTATAGAGCTCTATAATGCCTATACTCTTGCTCTGGTTAGAATAGAATGAATCCACAGCATTTAAAATATTGCTTTAAAAGTAAAAAAAAAAAAAAAGCAAACCAAAGGCTGATACATGCCCCTATTTTTGTCCTGCCTAAGCAGCATTTTAAAATATTTAAAATTTGCAAAAGGAATAAAATAAAATAAATAGAATGTTCTGGGCTTGTATGTTCTGGGCTTCTTTCCATCAAGTCCATGTAGCCTCTCTACAGACAAATGGATATTTTTGTTTGAACCCTTTTATTTTTTGATCTGGCCCCTTTCATACCTTTATAACGGCTAAGTGAAAAATCTACAGACTCAAATCTATTATTGTATCTATTCCCTACGTCCCCTGGCTGTGTTATCTACAGATTAGTAACAGAAAGTGTTATTCTTTTTGGGAGACAATTGTCTAAACCAAACGTTACATGTAAGGGGAAACACCTGGAGAAATTGAATGAAATGCCTGTCTTTTTCTTTTCTTTTTTTCTTTCTACTTCTCTTTTTTTCTTTTTTTTTTTTTGAGACTCTATGTAGCTAGTTGAGCTTAAAGCAGCATAGTTCCAGAAAATTGGGAGCTTCTGGAATCAGCTTTTAGCATTTAAAGACCTCAAAGACATACAATTACTTTTATTACTTCAAAGGACAGAGAAGTTACCTCACTCAATCGCAGGGTATTTGGGAAAACATCAGATTATCAGGCAGCATGTTGTCAGAGGATGGTGGGCACAATTTCTTTCTGTTCCTTGAGTTAAATGTTTATACAATTTCTGCCAAGACACTTCCAGGTAGAGTTAGGCAGGAGCCTTTGTTCTGGCTTCTCTACAAATGGTCTCATGATCCATCCCTGCTGGTATTTGAATTTGAACTCCTTTTCACTTCCTTTATCACAGAAGCGCTCACCGAGGGTGTCATTACAAGCTAGGGCACCTTCATTGCCCCTTTTCACTCGTGCTTAAAAAAGGACTAGTGTACTTGACTCACCATCTTCTCATCAGATTTTTAGGCTGAGGTTTTTGAACAAATAACTTGGTGCTTAAATTGTATTGAATTAAGACCGAATGTCTCACCACAGGGAACACTCACCACCTCAAGAAGGTTCCCAAGCTAACAAAGGAGAGAGACGCACTGAAGAACAAATGACATGGTGGTCGATATTAATTCAGGTCTGAAATTTAGCTTGACTGAAATCCAATCAAGTCCATTGGATTCTGGAAAATGCCA